>DF242935.1:0-47912 GCA_000507305.1 Breviolum minutum Mf 1.05b.01 | reverse complement strand
ATATGTACATGAGCTCAGGTGAAAACACATCAGCTTCTACTCCATGAGCAGCAAAGAATACATCGTGTATGATTCGCTTTTGAAAATGACCGCTGCCGTGATATGGCACCATTTGCTGCCAGTGACCAGGAAGTAATGATGGCAGTGGTGCACAGAGACGGGTTACTATTGCGCCTTGCCCATGATGCCCTGAAGGTCCAGCGTGTCATAGTGGACTTTGATAGTGGACAACTTCGGCTGTACACTGTACACCTTGTGTTTTTCTTTGTTGACTTGGACTTTTGGACAACTTTTCTCCAGCTCTGAAGCGCAGGTGGATGAGGAGCTTGTTTTCGAGGCTGTTCGACAGAACCGGGTGGCCTTGCGCTTTGCTGCAGACGAACTGAGGTCAGACGGTGAGACTCATGAGCCAAACATACACTCGAGCTATGAGTTGACTCAGCATGGGAGGTAATTTATACCTTTGACTATATCCTTTATATTCCTTTACTTTCTTTAAAGAAGAAAGGACGCATACCACGCAATTGGTGTGTTTTAACAAATATGACGACCATACTTCACCCAGACTGGAGGTCGAACATCGATTTCATTGGTCGTGTGGTGCGGCATCATGGCCAAGCTCTACAGTTTGCATCCGAAGATCTTCGCAGCGATCCTGATTTGGTCTTGCAACTCGGCCAACCGTCAAAGCTGCCTGTTTTGGGAGCGATTTTTTTTTGTCACCAAGGCTTGCAGCTGAGGACAGCCATTTGAAACAGTGAAACAGAGGTCATAGGGCCATAGACCTTTGGTGCTCAGTGTCACATGTCCCAGCTCACATCTGGAGACATTTGAGCGAGGATGATTTCTTGGCATTGAAGTTTGCAGATCCAGCCCTACTAGCAGACAAAGCTTTCATGTGATATGGTTGCAGTCAGGTAGTGATTCCCAGGAGATAGCGATCAGTTAAGCACTGGGCATGAAGGGTTCAGCTGAGCAGGCATAAAAGGCATGAGTTTGACGGGTTTGATTGTTGCAATCCGCGCGCAATGAAGTGATTTGATGATTTTTTGGCCACCTAAGGCGACAGGTTCTACAAAGGAATCGTCAAGCGGAAAATTGCCAAGCCCTGCAATTTGCCGCGCCCCACTTGCAGCGGGACAAAGAACTCCAAGACTGCGCTAGGACTCTACGACACAGGTTGCTAGAAGGAGACAAAAAAAGATCGGGTGCAGCAGCTGTTTTGGATTTAGATCAGGCCACCTCCACCATGATTCAATTATGCTATGATGTATTTAGCTGGATGTGCAGGCTAGCATGGAGGGGGTAGCAAATGCATCAACCTGGCTCCAGGGTGAGGCCGATCTTTTGGGATATTGTTTTGAAAGCTTTGAATGCATTTGTTTTGGTATCTCCTCATACCTGGCACCCTTGGCCAAGGCCAGGGATTGGGTTTAGGAATGTCCTGTGCCAGGTGGACAAGATTTGTCCACCTTTACCGCTGGCTGAGAGACATGCAGGCATGTCAAAAGCAGAGAGGCGAGTCTTGGGGCCGCCAGGCTTGGCAGTTTGTGCCCTTCAACCGTGAGTCAGGCAACATCGAGTCACTGTGCTGCACAACTACCTTCACTCCCAGCCAGAACAATGCCGAGTGCTTCGGTTTCAGGCTCCCAAGTTGCTTGGTTATGTCTAGTTACGCCAGTTGGCCGTTTTGCCTGAAGGTGGCACAAGCTGTGAAGGCAGCGGTAGAAGCAGAGAAGGCCTTATATGACTCAGCATACAGGACAGGCAAACACATCGGATTCAGCGACCTGGATGACACAAGGCCAAATGACCAATGACATATCAAACTTGTGATTATCAGGTGCTAGGTGACTGTACATATTAGGTATGCACACAGATGTAAATATAATTAAGTATACATATGTGTACGTATCTATTGATATATACACTTTTTGTATGTACACATATGTTTGATGCTTTATGAGAGCTATTCACTATATACATATTTGATACCTTTAGGTGGCCGCAGAATTGCTGACGCTCTTTTTTGGGCTGTGGGTCAGGAGTGGCTTGGCCGCCAATGCCGCGATGCAGGCCTTCGGGCCCTGTGGGAAGCTAATGCCACCAGCAACATGTGTTGGGTTGACAATGTGAGGCTGCACTGAATCCTGCGCTGGCATTTCCACCATATCAAGGCAGTTGACTGAAGCTATTGCAGTTTGGAGTTGAGATTCATTCAATGTTTGGAACAACCTGTTGGGCTTCAAGCAGATGCTGTAGGGTTGACAACTGTATTCGTAGTGTTTCTTTTTGACGCAGGTTGGAATTGTTGTCAGGTATGATTCGTACAAGTCATTTGAATTTGAGATGCCAAGTTTTGGTATTTTTGTCAGGTGAGCCATTTGAAGCAGCTGCTGACCATATCAGCACCCAACTCAGCAACTGCTGCGTTTTGATGCATTTTGCTGTTTTCGAAATGAAGCAATGAAGCATTCCACTGAGGCACAAAGGATGTTGAGGCCAGCGATGACCCAGAGAAAGGTGTGACAACTTGTCACCTGACCTGCCATCATTTAGGAGGAAAGTGCCTTGGAAGCAAGATGCATATCCAGCATCCATACATATGGAGAGGGGAGCCGAAAGTAGTATATGTGGGCTTGTCTTTAGGCTCACTGAGGCAGACGCAGGCAAAAATGCAAGGGCAATATGCACACTGGTTTGATTTCAGTCCTTTCATCAGAGCCACGGAACAAAACAGATGGATTTGATGTTCCCACGGTGCAGACATTGAATATAACGATATTATTTGCTTTGCTTTCTGTCTTCTCATGAAATGTCAAATCCGGCTTGGGCATCGAATCATATCAAATTTGTCCAGGGTCAAATGATAAGTCGTCGCCGATTCTGATTTAGTGATCGCGTCTGTAAAACGTTCAAACATATCGGCTTAATCTAGAACCTTCATGCAAGTGGGAACTAGGTGAACAATGAATCATAGGTGGGAGCGAGGGTGATTCCTGAAAAGAGCTGAGGAATAGTGAGCCAGTGTCTTGGCCGTGGACGGACAAGACGGAGGCTTCTGCCTTTCTCATGATTTGAGGTCTGGTGCGCCAGCTGGGTCAAAAAAAGAACTGCACCAAACTGGACGATGAGAGAAGTGGTGATATTCAGGGAGCCAAAAAATTTAAGCAAACCAATCATTTTTGTAGCAAATAGGGAGCAGCTGAAGTGGGCTAGTGTCGTCCAAAGCCTTGTGGTTAGTACTAGTAAGACATGTAAGTAACGAGGAAGCAGCAGCGTGGAAGTGTGGAAGCAAGATGCTTCGCATAGACATTGAAGTGCTGGAGGAAGGTCTGGCATCTGGCATTGTGTGTGGATTCTGGGGCTCGAGTGCAGAAAATCCGAAGTAGGGCTAGCACAGAGAGTGCCCGCATTTCCAACGTTTCGCCATGGACGCGTCACCCGACGCGTCACCACGGAGCGACAGCAGTGAGGAAGAGTCCCAAGCCAAGAATAGCTTTCAAGAAAGCTTGTGCTTTTTAAGTAGATTCAATATTTGATGTAAAACTTGATTCAATAAGATTCAATAGTCAATATATATATATATATATATATAGTCCTTTCACTTCCAGACGCAGATCGAGATCCAGAGAGTCTGAGGCAGCATCGCTGCTCCCCTGCGCGCAGCCATGTGATCTTCTATGTCATTGTAGCACGGCATGTTTGGTTTTGAACACTTGTAGGGAATTGCTTGCTGAAGTCTGAACTCTGCAAGAGAATTGCGATAGCGTTGTCTTGGCAGTATCAAGGGGATTCACGATATATCTGTGTATCAGGTGGGAACTTCCTGAGTTGAAGAAAAGCCTTCCCTCTCAAAGAGCTGATATTGGGTGTGGAAACAAAATGGCAGGCAACTGTCGCAGCTGTTTCGCTCTATGTGATGGGCGTCATGCCCAACAAGAGTTCTGAGGTGCAATGGATGAGGATGTAAAAAGCAACAAACTGACTGACATGTGGAGATCAGGGAAGAGATTTCAAGATCTTGGAAGGTGTAGGGACAAAATATGAATGATCTTAGATCATGTTAGGATTCTTTGACGTAAATATCGCCTGCCTGGTTCTTAACCAGGTACCTACTCCTGACGTGGTGCAGAGGCCACTCCCCCATGCAGAAATAGAAATGTCGTGTCCCAAGCCCGGTGGGACTTCGAAGCTTGCCTGCGATGCATTTGATTTCATGAGGTCAGATGTTGCTGCGCTTCCTACTCATGTACCTCAGCCAGAGGACATTGCTTTATGATCTTCACTCTTGTGGCTGCGAATGTGCTGGGAAATTTCACCTTGAATCCTGATAGTGTGGAGGAAGAATCTATTTCTGTCACCGTGTCAGCTCGTGTCACCATGGCATGATGTTGTTTTCCATATTTGATTTCTGTCTTTTTGACGGCTCAAGGGGCCTAGGCTGCAACGTCCAAGGTTCCCTTACACCGAGACTCATGTCTTATGCCTGGTCTTCACAATCATGACCTCATTTGTAAGACGAAACCTCACAACATTCCGCAGCACAAGAGATAAGCATTGGGATTTGGGCAAGTACAACACTTTCTAAGGGCTGCTGACACTCAACGAATATTTTCCATGCGTTGCTTTAGACCAAACTTGTCGCGGTCTTTCTTTGCCTTGTGTTTGGTCGACCTCTCTTGAGATTGGTGGCCTTCACTGGCCCGCCTCATTCGCCATGGATGGAGAACAGTTATCAGCGGTGACTATGGAGTGGAAAGTTCTCAAGGAGCGGTTTTTCGCAGGTGAGCCAGTTGACCCGGTCTTCGAAGGGATCGTGAAGGACTTCATTTCATTTGATGTGACTTTGCAAGATATTTTCAAGAAGGTGGAAGTCTTCATGAAAGGTGGGGTGAAACTTCAAGACGAATTGAAGAAAAAAAACATTTTCATGTCTTCCTCCTTTGGTTTTCCCGAACCCTCAAGTAGAATTGTCTGTGTGAAATACCCATCGAAATGATGCAAGATGTTGTTTCCAGTAGAAAATCGGGTATGATTCCGTTGAAATCCCCAGGTGTTGACAGTCTTGCTGAAGGCTTGGTGGTTTTGGCAGAAAGTACTACTACAGGACTCGCTGCCGTAGATGATCCTTTGATAAAGGCAGATTGCTGCAAGATGAAGGAGGCCACGAATGCCATCACCAGGGCAGATGCTCCTCACAGTGCCATAGCTAAGCTTCGAAGGGATATGGACTTCAACATTATGAACCCATTGAGGTGCCACGTGATCAACAATAGGAACATGAAGTCATACCTCGACAAGCGACGGCGCCGACTTTTAGAATACAACATCGCCAAGAGGGAAATGGATGATTGTGTCAAAAAGAATCTCCATCAAACAGACCGAAAGTACTTAGCTGCACAGTCACAGCTGGAGTCTGCTAAACTGGCGTTTCATGAAGTGGACAAGCACATCTTCGAATGGTTGCTGGGTTGTGCCAAAGCAAGTTCTGATTGGGGCCAAGCACTTTCAAAATTTTTGTTGGTTGGTTGGCTTTCTTGGCTTTGTTGGCTTAGCGGGCTGGTTGGTTGGATGGTAGTTCATGTGAGTGTCATAGGCCTCGATGTGAAATGATTCGTTTTGAATTTGGTTTTCATGCCTCAGGTTGTACATCCTGGAGGAGTACAAGGGCGACATCTTGGACAGTTGCCTTCAAACCTTGAAGTACTTGCAATATGAGTTCTTCGCGACCTCTGCACATTCCATTTCTGGTGTGCTTCCTGCGCGCATGGAGTTTCGGCCTATGGTTGAGATGACTCCAGAGCATTTGGAAGCACAAGTTGAAATGGCACTCCAAGAGGCTGAAGAGAATCCTGATGAGGACGTTGTAACAGACTTCTCCGCGCGGCTCATTGAGAAATTGGCCAAGGACAACAAGAATAAACCAGGAGAAGGTTTGGACTCAGCAGCTGGCGAAGGACCGGCAGTGCCAGTAGATCCTTTGTCCCTTTCGTCACTATTGTCGCAAGGCTTTGAAGAGGGTCCAGCAAGGCAAGCCCTTAGAAAGTTCAAGAATGACACTCAGGCAGCCTTGGATTTCCTGATCGGAGGTGGGCATGCTGAAGAGGAACAAGAGGAGGCCGTGAGAATGCCCACCACCGTCCGACGGGTGCAGAGACTGAAGGAGCGACGTCGAGCACAACAGGCTCGGCGAAAGGAAGAGGAAGAAAGGCGACAAAAAGAACGAGCTCCAAAAGAAGAGACATCTCCAGCACCAGAATCGCCCAAAAAATCAGAACCAAAGCCAGAGCCAAAGCCTGCAGTAGATCTTCTAGATTTTGAGGAAAAGCGTGAGAACAAGAGTGCTCCATCCTCCGCTCCTTCCGGAGGCGATTTGTTAGATTTGATGGCATCACCGGGCGGTGGTGGTGGTGGTGGTGCTTCGGGAAGCAAAGGTGGCGACTTGTTGGACCTTGCAGGCTTTGATGAGCCGCCGCCACCCACCGATTTCTCCAAGCAGATTGAGACTTTGCCACTTCCAGAGCAGATTACCTTGGACCTTTCGAAGTGTGAGAAGGGGCCTATTGGTCCAGGTGGCTATGGCTGAGCTTATCATCAATTACAAGATCGGCTGTCACCTTCAGAGTTTCTCCCAAACATACTTGTGACAAATTTGCATTTTAACATTGCATGCGACAAATCTTACCCAGTTGCAAATCTCAGAGAATTGTTTCTGAATGTCTTGATGTGTTGAAGCTCCGGGTGAAGCTTAGATGCACTAGGGCGGTGGCAGCCGTTGAAAACTGGATCAGCCAACCTCCGCTCTAGTGCCAGCTGTGAGAAGACTGGCATGTGGATTCGACAAGACTTAGAAACCAGTATTTGCCTATTTGCTTCGCAGATGTAACATGATGCAACTAGAGATGCATTTGAATTCGTTGCATCTTGATCTCTCTTGATCGATGGCTTTTGATATGATTTGTCAGTCTGTGTGGCTTGAATTTGTCTGTGACTTTGGGTGCAACAAATCTCCAGGAGAAGTCGGCATTTTTCAAGATGCTGCCGGAGAAGGTGCAGGATTGGTACTTCGAGGAGCTACTTGGATATCAAGATGGTACATCCCCGAAAACCATCATCATTTCGCACCTTAAAAGATGACATGCCAAGAGTCTAACCATTGTTTTTAAGGAGCTACAACTACAACTACTTTAACCATCCCAGTGAAGTCGACGTTCTCTTTTCAATTCTTGTACGGGATTTGGTGCCTGCTTAGCGTTCGTTGAATGTTTTGGCAAACTTCGTAAGGAAGCGCAATCTGAAGCAGCCGCTTGGCTTAGTTGGATGTACACTATGCTGAAGACACCCGGTCAAAGCGAGACAAAAGAGAGAGGGCAGTATCTTAAAGGTGCGAGAGGAGACAGGGACAAGCCTTTCCTGCCAAATTCGGCCAGCCACATCACATTGCTTGTCTAAGGCAGATGCACAAGACGCAAGTGACGTACTATAAGAGCCCACACCACTTGGTTCACACCAATGCAGATCAGTTCTTAAAATCACAGGCCGATTTGCAGCCAACCGTGGAAGCTGAAACCAGCAGCATCCCTCCGCTAGAGACAATTAACTGATGTAACTGATGCCCGATGAACTGCAACATCGAGGAAGTTGAAAAAGGCTGAAGTAGGGACCCGATGTACCGATGTACGAATTCAATGAGCGCCACTTGCTGCGCACAACTTAGCCCACAGGTGGCGAAGTTTGATGGACTTGCTTTCAAGCATCAAGTTTAATAATTACCGTGAGTGAACATATGCAGCGGCAAGTTGGCGAAACAATGCCACAACCACGGATGTTTGGGAAGTTGAAGGCTAGTCCTGAGTCCTTGCGATTCGGTGTGCTTAGGCTGAGAACGTCTTGCTGTGTCTCGACTTATAATAGGACAGCCTGAAATCTTGTGATTTCAGCTGATCGAGCTATCCCAGATGCTGCCGGATATGAGTTTTGCTTGCAGTATTTAGAAGTTCGCCATGGTTAGCTTCGACATGAATAAAAAGTACAGTCATGAGCTTGCCACGTTTGTATCCAGCTATGCTGTGCTCCAACTGCAAGTGCTTCCCGCATATCTGGATCCGGCAGGACCATTGTTCATTCATGTTCATTCTGTACAGCTTGTACACAAATCGTACGAGTTCCTTTCAAGCCTCAATAATTGATGTATTTGATGTATTGAAATTACTGCATGTCGGCACTGTTGGACTTGGCCACCTACAGGCCCTTGTCCTGGTTCAGGGTGAGGGTGTGGCCTTGCAAACTGTCAATACGATGGCAGCGGTGGAAAGAGTGCTCGCAACCCATGTAGCAAGTACAGTTTGCATTATGTTATATACATATGATTATAAAGATTTCAGACTATACATAGAGATACCTTGAGGGTATCAAGGCCCAAGAAAAGATTGATTCACTCTACTTAGATGGAAGAAATACGGGCACGCTGGCACCATGGTACAGAATTCGATTGCAGGTGCCTGCATGCATGCCTCAAGCCAAGGAATAGGGAGATATTTGATGCAGTTTTGAAAACCAAGATCTCCAGGATCTAAGGTCACCAATCCACCTGTGCATTTTGGATGAGGCTTGGTGCTGTAGTTTTCATTTCGCTTGTCATCAGCACAGCAGAGCGCAGGTCCATTTGACTAGACTTGGTCTCAGTGATACAAAACGGGCATTGCAAGATGCACCAAGAAGCCATGAAAATCCATGAAATCATTGGAACGGAGCGATTCCAGTTGCAAGTGGGTCATGAGCACGAGTTTGGGGGCAGACGTGCACTTGATATGATGTTTTGACGAACTTGTGCCCAAGCGTCAAGCGCTAGAGACTTGGAGTGGGGGAGGTGCCTTTTTGGTTGAAAGGTGCCTGAGAAGATTGGGGAATTGGGAACATTGAGAAGTCGGAGGGGCAGTTCAGGAATCTGCTTGATTTTCTGTTTGTCACGTATTATCGAAATGATTGTTCAGAATTTGACGGATCAGGCTCTTCTCGCGCATTCCTGATGATCTGATGTTTGATTTTTCCCTTCCAACGTTTCACCGGTGATAGGCCATCCATGGCGCCGCCAAAGCTGCCGGCCATCCATGGCAGGTGAGGAAAGGGTGGAGAACTTGTGACTTGGGGATGTCGATTCAAATTAGGAAAAGCTATTAAGAAAGCAAAGCACATACTGACATTTAGTGGGGAAAGTCCTTGGAATTCAAGGTCCAAGATTTGAGACTCAAACGTTGTAGAAGGATGCCCCAGATGCAGTTTTCTGGAGGCTTGGCATGGAGAAGTCTGCATCCATGCCACGGATCGAAGCACCACATCCGCTCACAGTTTCTTGGAGCACTTGCTGGTAAGGCACAGATTTTCGGATGGACTCTGGAAAGCAGACATGTCAAACATGTCGGTGGATTTGGCACGGAAGTTCACTGTCGATCTTGGATGAACTGGAAACACAGCCATCCAATTTTATGGTAGAGTTTGAACTGCGACTGAGGTGCCCAGTTTTAGACGACCCGATGTCTCCGGTCAGCTGCAGGACAGCTGGGGTGAGACCGTGTAGCCATCGGAGATGACATTTTTGTCCAGTATGCATTGTCAAGAATCGGGGGTGTGCTGTTTGGTAGGCAGGTTCTTCAACCCCTTCAAGTTTGGTGTCACTAGAATCACTAGAATCTACTACTGCAGGTGAGTGGTGTCTGAGTGATTTTGCAAAGATGTACTGCAAGTGCGCGATTTTTTTAGCTGTTGAAAGGTGACAGAAATTTGTGCCTCCTGAGGAGATTGGACAACTTTCTAGCAAGATTGTCGGCCCTGGCGGCATCAGCAAGAAAATGAAGGCATCTTGGCTAGCCTTTCTCTTCAGAAAAGCTTGCAACTTACATATCACCAGGCTGACTTAGAGTAGATGAAGGTTTTGACAGCTCAGGCACTGACATCATCCTCCAGTACTCCCAATTTGAGGGGAGGCCAGGGCCACTTACAGATGCTTTGCCCTGGAAAACATGTTCTTTCATTTGTTTTTGCATATTTCTTTGGGGGGGGCTAGGTGCTAAGACCAGTGAGCTGGTCCGGCAACCTGAAGTTCAGGCGCAACAACAAGATGAGTTCAATGAGTCCTATGTCCTATGAGTCCTGAAAGTCCCGTGTTTCATTTTGTTTGCAGCTTTGAACAACAGGTGGCCTCCCCGCCGGAATTGAGGAGTCCGCTGAGATCAGGTCAGCTCTTGACAGCTATTGGCACATTTGTTCTATATTTAGATGCACTCTGAATCATGATGATTGATGATCATGATGTGAATAGCATGGCTGCTATGGGTGACTTGAGTGCTTTGAGTACTTTTTGTGAAAGGTGCATACCCTTCAGCACCGGTGGCAGCAGCTCCAGAGCCTCCGAAAGAGGTCAGCTTTAAGTGATGCAGTTGGCACACTTCAGTAGGAAAAAGAAAGTATGGGACATTCTGCGAGAGAGTACGAAACCATGAAAGAATAGTTACACATGTCCCGTAACGTCGTACGTTCTCCAGAAGAGCATTTTCCTGGAGAGGAGAAGCTGGAGTACATGAAGCCTGCTGAAGCTGCACATTACAACTTCAGGAACCTCCCCATAGAGATCTTTGATCATGTTCCAGACTTTGAGGTCAAAACTCCTCAGGAATGGATGGAGGAGGCTGGCACAACTTTGAGCCCTTGTCAATGTTCCTGCAGACCGATCAAGTGGATCCATGTGACACAGCGCATTTGCCACAGGTGCTCAAGGATGATAGCCGTCCACAGGCCTGTGTGGTACATTACAAGAATAAGAAATGGACGATGGTGCGATGCTGGGTGCTGCGGTATGAGGAAGCCATCAAGAGCATCTTGGACTTCCACAAAATAACGTGATTTGGATGTGTCTGTTTATTCCAGCCGACTTTCTCGTCGGCTTCTAGCTTGCAAACGAGCTCGGACACATGTTGTCAAATGGATCCCTTAGGATATATTGTGGAGCTGGAAGATGCTAGCCAAAAGAAGGTTAAGAGCAGCTTGGATGAACACGATGCGAGAGACTTGTGCAGAGATGCTTTCAATTGAATTTGAAGATACTGTGATAATTCCAAACACAATGCTTGTTGTTTTCATTGTCGCTGGCAATGTGCTGTCTTCAAAACCTACCAGTCAGCATACAATATATGATATACACAGGGACGAGTATCAGAGTACTTGGAGGAGGATCAAAGTGCCAGGAGATGTGGGAATGCTGATGATGCTGTGAGATGCCAAGGATTATCCCTCAGATTCAATGCGGAAGACCCAAAGAATTTTGAGAAGCGGGTCGAGACTTGCAGAGCGAGAAAGGCTTGGCGATGTGATTGTGAACAAATGTGACCCCCCAACATATGCTACACGATACCACATCTTGCTGTTTGTGTGTGCTGAAGAACCATACGAAATACAATCTCAGTGAACATGTCTCGGTTTGGGAGCTTTCACGTCTTCCTGGACAATGTACTCGTACGTGACGCTTTGACAATGACAAGTGAACCGGGCATGTCAACCCCTACACCTCGAATCGTTTGTGGAAGGAACAACAATTCTAATGCTGTCGTTGACTAGGTGCTGTTTATTTTTTGGAATGCTACAGTATCTCCATTTCCTTTTGGGATCCAGTTCATTTTGTATGGCGTTTCTCTCTGATCTCCAAAACCAACAAGAAACATAAGACACGATCTGTTTCGAATGTTTTAGTATGTATTCCACCAAGATCATCATAGTGCGAAGGAAGCTTAGCAAGTACAGATGGTTGAGAAAGGGCTCGTGGGCACTGCAATGCACTGCATATCTATTTCGTTCAATTCTTGTTTTCTCCCTTGGGTGAGGCACATTGCG
Source organism: Breviolum minutum Mf 1.05b.01 (assembly GCA_000507305.1). Lineage (NCBI taxonomy): Eukaryota > Dinophyceae > Suessiales > Symbiodiniaceae > Breviolum > Breviolum minutum. Next base: position 36,026 of record DF242935.1, on the reverse strand, counting down.
AATTGCAAGAAGCCTTCATCGACTACATAGAGTACAAAGATGACAAACTTGTAACTCCAATGCCGCGTTCGGAGAAGGAGTTCTTCATCCGGGCATGTCTTGGACTAAGTTCCCGTCAAACGAATCACAAGTTGTATCGGTGGAACTGGCCAAGGCCTGGAGCGGTGTAGCTTGGAGGAACCTAATAGCCATGGTAGCACTATCCGGGAACTCATGCAAGAGGTAGAGGAGAACTATGTGGTTTGCATGAAACTGTGTCTTGGTGCAAATTGGGATAGATTTGCATGGGACCTTGGATGGTTTGGAGTTGCTGGAGTGATGACAGGAAGAAATAGACAGTACCTAAGAATTCGCTCTTCAATTACAAAAGAAACATGCTTCTGTTGGTCTGTTGGACCATGATTTGGGCATGTTCCAACACATTTGAAGTCCAATCCAGAAGGTCTTCAAACTTGAACAGGCTTCAAGCTTGATAGATATCGGCGATCCCTAGAGGTATCATCATCAGATCAGCCTTTTGAAGGTTCAACGTCAAAGTCGAGCTGATACCTCTCTTTGGCACCAAGGACCGTGCTTTCAACACCTGGGTTGGTTTATCACACATCAAGACAAAACAAGCAACAAAATACGAAAAATATTAATGTGACTAGTGTCAGATTGTCACACATTGTTATCAATTTAGTATCATCACCGTCAGCATCAGCATCAGCATCAGCGGCATCGGCATCGGCATCGGCATCGGCATCGGCATCATCATCATCATCATCATCATCATCATCATCATCATCATCATCATCGTCATCATCATCATCATCATCATCATCCTCATCCTCATCTTCATCCTCATCATCATCATCATCATCATCATCATCATCATCATCATCATCATCGTCATCATCATCATCATCATCATCATCCTCATCTCATCTTCATCTCATCATCATCATCATCATCATCATCATCATCATCATCATCATCATCATCGTCATCGTCATCATCATCATCATCATCATCATCATCATCGTCGTCGTCATCGTCGTCAGTATCGTAGCTTTTTGTCTTTCTATCTTGCGTACATGTGTGCACGTGTGCAAAGTAGATTCAGTCGTGCTCGCCGCGAGCCCACCTTCCATCATCACTCCCTTTTGGCCTGCGATAGCCCTGTGAAAACAACTTGAAATTTGACCTCCGCAGGAGGCGTATCTCCCAGATGAGTCAAACGAGTTCTCTCTGCAGTTTGCACCTGTGATGCAAAGCTCCTTTGCTGAACATCCAATGTGAAATTCTCACGGTCCTTCAGAGCCATAGCAGTTGGTGCAGCTAGAGGTTTGGTAAGGTTGAACAAGATTAGTAATACCAAATTACCAAATTTGACCAAATGCATTCTTCCTTTCAAAATCTATCTAAAAACCCTTGCTTGTCTTGAAGTCCTCGCATGGTCAGGTTTTTTGCCGTTGCAATGTCCTGAATCCGGACTAGTGGAGCACGCGAAGCCAGAGGACACCCGAAACAAAACATCCAAACACTTGGGATGTTTTCGATATGATTTAGCTTGGTTCAGATACCCCAAAGACAAGAGGGGCACAAAGTTCCTACCGAATTGAAAGGACATCGCAGTATTGAAAATTGAAAGGCACAAAGTTCCGTTGTCTTTTTCGAATGAAGCGCCTCGCCAGATGGGTGTCAAGCAGCTGCTTGCGGAGATGCTGCAGATGCCTCTTCTCGGTTCGAGCATTTTTGCAATCACAAGCCAGGCCGCAGCCAAAGCACGAAAATGTGTAGGGGCTGGCTATGCCTTTGGCCATGCTTGGCTTTCAGCATCTGAATTCTGCCTTTCAGGTTTGGAGACGGTACATCAACGAAGTGGCTAAAATGGAACTCGTTGATACCACTCGAGTGGGAGGCGTTGATGTGACGCGACAGCGGAAGCTGATCAAACATGGAGATTCAATCCTTTTCGAGTTTAAGGACTGAAATGTCATTGATGAGACAATTTGCGTTTGTGTACGTTGTATGATCATGATCTATTCTGTGCCTGTGCGACTCATTTTTGTTGAATTAGGAGTGACTATATAGATCTCTATTTTGCCATTGCTTGTCCCATTGGGTGAAAGGAAGCTAAAAAGCCCTTGCTGGCAGGACATGTTCGAGCACCAGGTGAATCACAGAGAAAGGATAACTAATCACTTGAAGCGCGGCTGGCGTGACTACATCATAGCAGAGGTGTTAGACAAGCTTTCTGATGACTACAACTTTTTCAGTGATGACCTGGAAAAGCACATGCAAAGCCCGCTCCATGCGTTGCTTCGCAAGTTAGTTTCCTGGCAGAAAACTTGCCATCTAGTTTGCTGAGTGGCAGCAAAGTTAAACATGCATCAGCATGAAATGGACATATTTCATATTCCAGTGTTTTCGTGGTCGAAATGGCGAGGTGCTTGTGTTATCCACTAGCCTGTCACTTTTGATTCTTAATGCAAGTCTTGTTGTGAACACCAGTGAAGATCTCAGGACTTGATCATCAATTCTCAGCTTCAGTGGCCCATGGCTTGCAATCAGCTTCTGTTTCTGCCAAAGATGTTTGCAAAAGAAAAATCAGAGATTGCTCATGATTACTATGACTGGAAGCTGAGGTTTGTACATGATTCAATGGAGTCCTGGTGCAATTTTCTGCGACTTGACTGGAGAAATCGGGAGATTCATGTTTGGGCAATTTTGTGTCAAACCAACCCTTCGATCATTTTGACGTCAGGAGTTTTCTTGAAATCACCAGATCTTGGCTTCTGACTGCTGTTGTTTGCAAGGACGTCATTCCTCCCAGATGACAAGAAGAAGCAACCCTTTCCATTGCTTTACATCGACTTGGAGGTACTTGTCATGCAACAAGCCCCCTCGCAGATATGGATGCAGTTTCTATCTGCTAGTCCAACTGGAACGGAACCTTTATCAACCCTAAAACCGGAGGTTGACAACGACGAGATTTACTTGGAACCCGAGCCTACGGACAGAGGGTGCTGGCATGTTGACCCACGGGGCTAGAGATCCGTCGAAGTTTGTGTCAGCAATGATTCGTCACACAGGGTTTTGCAAGCATATACCTCGTCCATGTCCTTGCCATGAACCGATCATATGGGTCAGTCAACATCAGGAAGTATAAGTAGAATAGTATGGCACTGGCACGCTGAGTGTTTCATGTTCCGAATGCAATTCAATGCAATTCATGGTAGTCGCCTGTTCAATCAGCTCCAGTGGGCACTGGAGCTCAATTTACCCAGGGCGTTTCTGCAGCCATGCAATGATATAACTGTAACTTATAACGAATTATAGATGTATGAATGTATAAGTCAAGTCAAGTCAACCTGGACGCCCATCGGTCAGCCCAATGTTAGGGCGGAGGCGGATGAAGAATCGAATTGTGGGTAGGCGTAGAGCGTAAAAGTCGAGAAACGATGGAAGTAAAGTAAAGGATCCCAGTGTACGACACTTCTCATATTTCTTGCAACATTTGCCCATTTCCTATCTCCTTGTATTTGCAAAACATTTCCAACTTGGCATCCCAAAGTTGTTATGCGATCGTCCTCGAACAGGTTGCGTGGATGCACACGCACCAAAATCAATTGTATATATGTACATTGCGCAAATGCGGCCCGCTTAATGGGGTTTCGGTTTATGAAGAATCCTGTGCCCAAGGGTCTCGCTGGCATCAGCAGGACTTCCTCAACGAGTTTGATGGCATGTTGAAGGAGTCGGTTCGCGCGACCCGCATTGTCCGGGACACAGTAGATAAGAATTCCATTGGAGGTCAGAAGATTCAGATTTCAGATTGACATGGAAAGATAATGCGTCTCACAGATGGAGGCAGCATGTTGCATCATGTTTTGCATCATCACAGCTGAGGTCAAAACCATGGAAGCGGAACTGATGCCCTTCACGAACGTGGGGGCCATAGATTCGTGGCAATCACCCTCCGCCGTGTGGCTTCATTCTGAAGCAGGGTTCTGACAAATTGCGATGTTGCCAGGTGGAAGAGCGAGTTCTCTTTACACCGGAGTTAAGCATGGAACTGAGAAAAAGGATGGAGGATGGCAGTCACTTCACGGCCTCCCTTGGTGGAAATGACTATTTGATACCATGTTCATATCGAAGACTTTGAAAGTGAAAATAAGTGAAACAAATTGTCTACCTAGGCAGGAGATTTTCTGAATGAAACACTTAGGTCCGGATGGTGATGATGTGGACTATGAACCGTCAGATCGTCAGGGATAGGGCGAATTTCCGGTAACCAAACAGTTGTCACAGGTTTGGTGCCCGGTTGCGACAGACGGTAGACATGATGTGTGCATGATTCTTGCAGCATTGGCTCAGAAGCTCAATTTAGGATTGGACATTGAACCTACCTGAACTCACCACACTAAGGGGTGTGTCCAGACAGTTTGTCGGACCTAAAGTGTGTTGGTTTCCAAAAGTCGCTGGGTAGTACTAGTGACTACTGTATATGTATCTGTATTTGTATAATATATATCTATATATTTATAAATATACACGTACGAAAACTCCATTTTATGGATCCATACTGTGCCTTGACATACCCCTATAGCAACTTTTGGGAGATTTGTTTCTGAGGAGCTTGAGATGAATGACAAGTCCAGCACCTTACAACACACCAACTGGACCCGCTGAATATTTTGGCCATGTCGAAGTGGAAGTACGTTTCATCTGGAAGTTGGACCTGATAAGGCGCCAGTGTTGGTTGCAATATGAATGCATATGAAACCAACAGAGATCTGGACATCCGATTTGAAAACAAAAATCACAATCAGATGCTGCCTCGTGCCGCCCAGGCTCAAGCAGATGCCGGATGAGGAGTTCTTGAACAGCTTTCGGAAGCGCTATGACACTTTGATGCACTTCGTGATGGACGGTATATATTCTGGTGGCCATTATTGACAAGGGATGTGTTTTGGTGGAATCCTTCACGGGAAAAGGTGTGGTATGTTTTTGTAAGGATGAAATGTGCTTGGCTCAACCACCTTGCTTGTGAGGCTTTGCTTCAGCAGAAGCTGGCGCAGGCACAAAACAAGCCTGAAGAGGACATAACATTACCCTTCCAAATTGGAAGGGCTTCAATGGCTGGGAACAATGATTTGACAGCTGTTGCGGTTTTCTGTGATGCTTTTGCTGGCGTTGCAAGGAGCCAGAGGAAGACGACTATGCTCCACCTTCACAGGCAATGGACTGAACTGAGAGGGCAAAGCAACTGGGACATTGGACACAATCTTTTTGTTCTCCACGGTAGTTCCAAAACGAAGAGTATCTCGAAGCACAAGGTCTACTATCATGTACTAACTGTTGCCACTTTTCGAAGATTATCGTCGATTATCATTCCAGATGATAGGAAAGCAAGGATTCACTGCTCTGCCGACGGTGGCAAGATATAGCAAGGGTGGCACTTTTAATCTTTTGTCCGTTGATGTCCGTTGAACTGATTTGGGTGTGTCCTCAAAGTGGGGCGTGGCGCCATCTGTTTGCAGATTAATGGACTCTAAACTCTAAACTCTAGCAAGTGTCCGTCCCTGTTCACCCATCAGCTTCCCAACGCTTCAGTTCTTTTGTTGAGGCGGAACGCTTGGCACGAGCTCGACGGAATCGTTTGAAGATGCCCGAGCTCAAGGATTTACGCCAGCAGTTGACCTCCAAAGCCGTGGAACAGGGACACTTGCTACTCGGCCATGAGGTGATAGCCAGAGTGGGACTTGAACTCCTGCACATGTTTATCGGCCTTTGCTTAAGGGGTCCCCTCAATACTTGCCAATACTTGCCTGGCCATGGGTGAATTTGTGGGATTTCATTTGTTCACGAGGCTCACGGCCCTTTATGTTTTCTCATTCGCTTGTTTCCTTGTCCACTCGAGCTGTTTGTGTTTGAAGTTGTCCACAAGGCCAGTGAGCATGGGCTCCTCAGGACCATTTGCCACAGGGTGCCAAGAATCACTCCATTTGATGCTGTTTCTGTCAGTTTGAACTTCGGTTCGAGTGTACACAGTAGATTTTCACAGAAGGCTGGTTTTTGTGGGGACATTGTCATTGAAGTTGATTATCATTCTCCAGATTAGTAGGGCCAGGATACATCCCACAGAGGTCATGTGTCTTGAGTTCTGAGAAGTGGGCTGAGTTGATCAACGCAATCCCTCAGCGGAGGAGAATGGTCAAAGTTTTTGCCAAAGGAAGATGATCCTGGTGCACAAATAAAGGCACTGGAGAAGCGCACGTCACATGACGACATGACTGACCATCCCGGCAAGCATCTTTGCCTCGAGCGGAAGGTGGCAAATGCTGCTGAAGAAGCCGGCTTGCCGGCAGGCATGGCTAAAATTGGATGTAGAAGCAATCACCATGCCAAAGAAAAAACCCGAAATGCCAAAGGAAGGGCTTAGTGACGGTGTGGTGTTCGGGACAAAATGTGTTCTTATAGTTTTTTTGGTAGCTTCCCCGTTTCTCCAATCACAAGAGTTTCTTCCAGCCGCTAGCACGCGAGAAAGCGGGAAGATTGAACGTCTATTTATATTGTTTCCATGTCGACGACGAGCTAGGTCAAAAAGAGAAAACATGAAACAACTGGGGATACCCAAATTTGTGCAGTGGCGCCAGTTGCTGCAGCACAGCTCGCACAGATGGCAGCGAAGCGTGAAGAGTTGCGACAGCAACACTTGCAGCAGCTTGCTCCCTAGATTGAAAGGGACCGGAGTTTGTGCATTTTGCGACTGTTCTGCATGCCAATGGCAGTCTGGCAGTGCCAATATCTGCTTTGTGCATTTGCAAAGTTCGTAGCCTTTGTATGTTTCTTTTGTGATTGCAGGTTGTCTCAATTGAGCCAGCAGGCTGATCACATGAAGGCTGCCCTGTGATTGGCTCAGCTTCATTGGAAATCTTCAGCATGCAGACGAAAAATTCTTATATTGACAACCTGTGACAATGAATCAGCATTTTCATTGTTCCACTTTTCAAGAGCATTGAAAATCCTATAAGGGCAGATCGCCGAATTCGCACCCGGCCTAGGCATGGGACATTAGCTCCGGGTCTCTTGGCATTTAGAATCGTTCAGAAGACAGATAGCTTCAGAACTGTGAAAACCCACCATTTCTTCATCCGTTTTTTTCCGAAAAAGGTGCAGAAACTGGATCTGGCCTATCCGAAGGCGGGAAGAAGTGACGTTCCTTGCAGCCAATGCACTTCAGCCTGACCCAGCAAACCCTAGGCTTGGAGAAGCAGGTGGGGCGCTTGAGGCAGCTCCAAGAGCAGCAGGGCCAGGCTAGGATCATTTCAATCTTTTGTTTGTTTTGTTTCCAGGTTCAATCCTTTGCAGCTGTGCTGCTTCTTTCCCCAAGTTTCTTCGTCAAACTGATCGTGTAGAGATGGATCTGCAAGCTATGTTTTGTCGCAGGTTGCAGCTGACCTTCAACACTTGAAGGGGAACGAAAAGACACAGGGCCCGAAAGGCCGGGATGATGATTTCTCAGATGTCAATGTATCCCTATGGCTATGGAGGATTTAACTACCAATAGCTTCACAGCAAGAGTAGCAGGGATACTTTCTGTATGTATAATATCTATAGTGTACAGCTCTGGTTAACACAACCTATTAAGCCCGTCATTTGAGAGCCAAAAAAATATCTATAGTCTATACTTTATATAGATTGAGGCCCTTAATATTCCGCAACACTGAAATTGCCTACAAAGCCTGATCATTGCATGCTAAGGCTCTCCACCGATGAAAGGAAAAGGCCAAAGCAAGGGAAAGGTGGGTCTCAATGAACTCTTGCCTTGATAGACTTGATCAAAGCTCATAGGTCTGTGAACAGAAAGCTTCGGGTCTGAGGACGACCTGCAACGCCACAGGTCTATGGCAAATTGACTGGGAAAGATGGCAAGTCTGGCAAAGTCGGCAAGTGGTCTGGCAATGGCAAAGGGTATGGAGACCAGGGCCACCAAGGTCCAGAGAACTATGAGAACTATGAGAATTATGGCAACTATCCCATGGAAGGAATTCCAGAATACTATGGCCAAGGCCAAGGTGACCAAGGCCAAGGCGGCCAAGGCGGCCAAGACCAATATCAAGACTGGTGGGGCGGCTGGTACCCGAACCCATGGATGCAGGCAAACTGTCTCAAACTGCGTGAAATCACAGCAATGTACTTCGATACACCGACCCATGGCCGAGTATGGCCCATCCCCCATGGCTCAGGCACCATCTGCGCCTGTTGGGCGACCTCGTTATGGACGACGAAGCATGCAGCCAAGGTGTTACGTACGATGGAGGGAAAAGAGAATCCACAACAAGAAACGATTGCTGAGTTTTTTTCTCGATTAGAAATTGACTCAGCACAGCTGCTTGCAGGGCGATGATGGGACAACCCATGTCTCCAACTCAGAACCCGGGTTTCCCAGCAGGGATGGATGCTGGAGCCTTCAGGACAGGAACACCGACTTGCTGTGTGTATGGCATGTAGTAGTTCACCACGAAAGGGATTACAAGCTGACTGACGCATGAGTTCTCAGAGGAGCCCTGCGGAGATGCAAGCCATCAATGGCTCCAATGCAGTTCTACAGCGTGCTCGCGGCAAAACGGAGCGCTACCCGCTACCGCTACTTGTTGTGTTGCATCGTCTTATTCGTGAGACCGCTCTGCAATGCTTCAGGCTCTCGCGAATCTGATTCTTATGTATATTTTTAATGAATAAAGACATACAGACGTGACATACATCATAAACGTATATATAGTAGTATATATATATATATATAAATCATATTTTATATCCGACTAGCCAGCATTTTTTTCTGGCGGCGCTCTTGCTCCATTTCAGGACCCTCCTGTCCGAGCGATCGAACAGGACTTGGAGTTGAAATTTTTCGAATGTTGTCTTAGGACCTGAGACATTTGAGAAACTGAACTCCTTGCTGCCTTGAAGGATGCACAACCGCAAACAAAGGCATCTGCATGGGGTGCTGCAGTAAATGAGGACTCTTCCAACACCAGTTCCAGATGTAGAGAAATTTATTGTTGTGAGAAACGATATATGTATATATATATATTATATATACTATATATATATATTATATATATTAGAAGAAATAACTCGCTCCAGAATGTACCTAATATGTATAGCTATGATCCATGGTATGAAGATGCATGTAATCTACCTAAGCTATGCGAGGGCATGGCACGTATAGGTGCGGTAATAGCTAGCAGCATCATTACACATTACAGAGTGTTTTGGAATGGCTGGTCTGAAATCGCCAGATATGTAATCAACCACCAAATGTGTTGATTGCCTCTTTTGCCATGTCACGCACTTTGAAACGTTTGGCTCAAGAAAAAGCGCGTATCCAATTGAGACTGTTTGCTTCTACTGCAGTTGATCACTGGTATTCACTTGATTTGCTACTACTGTCAAGCTGTTATTGGTGGTATATTGGGTATATACTGTTCAAAACCAAAATCTTGTGGTTATCAGCCGTACTGGTATCTACATACAGTGAGTTAACTGGGATCATTGAGGTAGGGTCTACGTGCCAAACAATTCTGTGCATTCTGCTTGGAGCGGATTCCGGCATGTATTTGTTCAACATGTGAGGCTCCCAGGGATGACTCTTCGAAGGTTGTTCATCCATCAGGATCCATTGGTGAAGATGAACAGTCGCGGTCCATGGCAGGACGACAACACCTGAAGAGGAAAGAAGCCAAAGAACATAGAAAGGAACTATGGGAAAAGAAAAGGAAGAACACAACCAGGGGGGCACACAGTGACTTCACACCACATTTGATTCGAGGAGAGGAGGCGAGTCGCAAACTTGTGAAGGACATCTATGACTTCTACGCTGAGAAGGGCCATGAAGTCAAGAATGAGGAAAGGCAAGTGCATCAGAACATTGCGGACTACATCAACCAGGAGGATGACCAACAGGTTGAGCCTGCGGAGATTGCACAATATGAACCACATCATCAAGGGTTACCAGGACATGGCACAATGATAGAGTTCTGTGCTTCAGATGACTCCATGATGGGAAGGGTGGCTAAGGAAGTTGGTGTGCATATAGTGAGGTGTACGGTGACCAACCTTAACATCGAAAGCGATGGTGTCACCAAGAGCTCAGTGGAGCTGGTTGAAGAGAAACCTGGGACTGACTTGTGGGGTTCACTGCCGTGTAGGCCGTGGACACTGTGGCAGAACATGAACTTGCATCTCCATGGGGAGGCCTTCGCAGCAAAGCTTGAAGAGGATCGTCGCAGATCAAGATTGATGGTTCGTAAGTTTCGCAAACTTGCTCGCGCCACTGCGCGAAAAGGTGGAAGAGTGACTTTTGAGTGGCCAAGGCATTGTGCAGGTTGGGCTTTGAAGGAGATACATGAGCTCATCAAGGAACTTGGAATGGTGGTTGTTGCTTTTGATGGCTGCAGGGTGGGCCTTTGTAATGATAAAGGGGAACCTCACTTGAAGCAGTGGAGACTAATCACCACGGACAACAGAATTGCCAGGATTTTCTCAGGTCTGCGGTGCCTACATGACAAGAATTTCAAACATGCTGTCATTGAAGGGTCGAGTACTAGGCAGACTGGATTTTATCCTAGGGAAATGTGTGAATACATCATGCATGCGTTGTACCCAGATATCCTTGTGAAGAATGTTCCTGCTATGCCTGTTGTTGCTTTTGAAGAGAATGAACAACAGCATCGAGAGAATGAACCGGAGAAGAACACCTATGCTATGCCAATGGTCATTGAATATGTAGACACTCTGGCTTCAGCTGCAATGCAAGCTGATAGCGATGCAGATGATGAGGCAGAGCTCACAAAATCTAGGCAACCTGGATTAGCCAGAGAAGCTAGGTCTCTTGATCACATGATGCTTCATCATCGGAAGAATCCAATGTGCGAACATTGTCAACGTGGCCGCATGTTGAAGAGATACTTCCACAGGGTACGGGATGAACCTGAAGAAGGTGAACTTCCGTACGCTAGGCCAACAAAGTTCGGTGATGTGATCGAGGCGGATCATGTGTTCCCGAGCGTTGAATCTCAAGGCTTGAGTGGAGAACAGGCCGCGTTGTTGATAAGAGACAGATTCAGCGGTGTAAGCCTTGTCTACCCACAGACTGAACGCAGTGTTGATTCCAACTACCAAGCATTGAAACATTTTGGTGGATACAACTTAAGTGGCAATACAGGTGTCGTGTTTCATTCGGACAATGCTCAGGAGCTCACAAAGGCGGCTGACATGATGTGCTGGGTTCCGGACCCGTCAGGTCCAAACGCTTGGCCGCATAACTCTCATGTGGAGAGAGAGGTGAGAACAGTGAAGGAACTTTGCAGACCGAGTCACATCCAAGCTGGATTTCATAGGAGAATGTGGCCAGTGAGTTTGGATTTTGTGGCAAAGGCTAGATCTTTCTTCACTGCAGCTCCGATTGCCGCGTCTGAACGTGGGACACCAGTTGAGGCAAGCAAGAGTGGTAAGACCCGTTGTAAAATAGCCACAGGAAGTGCTTTCAGTGGACCAAGATACCCGCTAGGTGCCTTAGTTTTCTACAGGTCTCGTGGTGATGGCATGGCGTCGCCGACAACAAGGCCAGGGCTTTTCATCGGGTGGCATTTGTCACCGGGACTACGTTACCGTGGAAATCTTATGGTGATTGATTATGATGCAATACGTGGGAGAAACCATTTGTACTGGGTGCCCCGGATACTGCATGAGAAAGAAATATTTTTACCACCTATGTTGCACATAGAGTTTCCCCTAGCAAGGGCTGCGAAGAATGCTTTGTTGAACATGGATGATGAAGAGCATGAACTTCGGAAGAAAGAATATGACAGGTCCATCACTGAGGGAGTGCTTCCATATGATGTCAACATTGATGCCTATCCAGTTGAGGACAAGCCAACACCAGAGCGACATGCCTACATCACTTGGGCTAGGTTACTTCAACATGGATTCACAGAAGGTTGCCCGGGTTGTACACATGGACATCACAGACATTCAAGAGCATGTCGTGCTAGATTTGATGCATTGTTTCCACGTCGCAGAAGTGGGGATGGACAAGAGGTTGAACCTGAAGTTGAGTCAGGACAACTTGCTGTTGAAGATGCAGATGATTGCTCATATGCCCCTTCTACACCTTCCGTGTCTGGAGAGACTGAGGTCCCAGAATGTCCACCGGACTCTGATGATGAGGGTCTTGAGGATTTGGCTGGAGATCCTGTCCCAGGAATGGTCACCCGACAGTTGCCCAGAACAGAGGTGCTGTCAAGACAGGATGCGTTGGATGCTATCCGAAAGGAGTTTGATGGGATCAGCCAGATGGGAACTTGGGATCTGAGCAGTGTTACGGAGGAGGAAGTGATTCGTGCAAAGGCTATTGAGGAAGGAGAGACCATTCACCTAGCAGATCTTCTTGCAATATGCAGCGAGAAACATGTTGAGCTAGAGCCGAAATACAGATCCCTCAAGGGCCGTGTGTGTTATCGTGGTGACGCAGCTCGCACTGCGAAGGGTGAAGTGGCATTGTATCAGACATTGTCTGCATCGCCTGCATCGATAGTGGCGGCTAACGCCATTATAGCTTTCGGATTACTACAAGGACATACCATCAGCACGGCTGTCGCCGTCAAGGCGTACTTGCAAAGCTGGTTGCAATCACATGCGGCTACGTGGGTGAGATTGCCGAAAGAGGTGTGGCCTGCTGAGTGGTTTGGTGCAGATGGAAGACCGAAATACCGACGACCTGTCATTAGGTTATGGCGGTCGTTGTACGGCCATCCTGAGGCTGGCAGCCATTGGGAGCGACATTTGGAAAAGGAGCTTTTGGCTATGTCGGCAACAAAGATTAGTGAATTTCCATCCACGTATGTTTTTGACAACTATGGTGGACTGGCCCTAATCGTCTATGTGGACGATTTTGTGCTGGCAGGAGATTCAGAGTGGCACAGTCGTTTCTGGGAAGATCTATCCAAAAGAGTCATTATAGATGAGGTTGGAGACATCGGACGTTTTCTTGGAAGACACCATGCAACCGTCAAATGTGAAGGTCAGGAGAGGTTTGCTTTTGACATGAGGTCGTATGCCAAGGACATGATACAGGAGTATGTACAATTGACTGGAATGCCCAACTTCAAGAAAGCTCATACCCCCTTTCTGTCCAAGGTAGCAGAGAAGCTTGAAGAAGAAGAACCAATCGGACGACTTTCAAGCTTGGCCAGTTCCATTTTAATGAAGTTGATGTGGATCTCGCGCCTTGCGCGACCGGATTTGTTGAGAGCAACTACTTGGTTGGCGACCAAGATACATGCATGGACGGCTTCATGTGATGGACACATTCACAGGGTTATGTCATACCTTCATCAGACTCAAGACTCTCTTTTAACTAGATGGATTCGTGACTCTAAAGAAACACTGTACCTTGAGATGTTTGTGGACGCAGATTTCTGCGGAGATGAAGACCATTGCTTCTCTACCTCTGGCGGATGGATACAGATATCTGGACCAGATAGCCAATTTCCGCTAGCCTGGGTATCGAAGAAACAGGGAGCAATAGCACGATCAACAACAGAAGCAGAAACCGCTGCTATGGCGTATGTTCTTTTCGAGGAAGGATTGCCGCTTCTGGAGTTGATGAAAAAATTGCTATCCCCCAATGTGAGGCTTAGGGTCCGTGAGGACAACGAAGCCACTGCCAAGGTGGTAACTGCAGGATACAGTAAGCGTCTCAGGCACATGAAGAGAACGCACAAGATCAACATTGCTAGCATTGCAGCAGAGCTCTCAAAAGGTGACTTGGAGCTAATGTTGGTCAATACTTTGCATCAGAAAGGTGATCTTTTCACGAAGGCCGTTGCAGGGCCGTTGTGGAGCAATGCTATGAAGCTCATTGCATTGATCGAAGAGTATGAGATCATCAAGACATCGTCGGCAGGCTTGAAGATGACTGGAACTGAAGATATTTCCCTTGAACAGGCCATTGGTCCTGAACAAGATGGTGTGGCAGTGCCTAGAGCACAAGCATTCAAGAAGCGGAAGAAGAGAAAGCCGCAGAGAGTACCACAGTTCTTGCAAGCTGACGACTGATTAATTAACCATGCACCATTCATGGATCGAGAGGGGGGAGAAGAAATAACTCGCTCCAGAATGTACCTAATATGTATAGCTATGATCCATGGTATGAAGATGCATGTAATCTACCTAAGCTATGCGAGGGCATGGCACGTATAGGTGCGGTAATAGCTAGCAGCATCATTACACATTACAGAGTGTTTTGGAATGGCTGGTCTGAAATCGCCAGATATGTAATCAACCACCAAATGTGTTGATTACCCCTTTTGCCATGTCACGCACTTTGAAACGTTTGGCTCAAGAAAAAGCGCGTATCCAATTGAGACTGTTTGCTTCTACTGCAGTTGATCACTGGTATTCACTTGATTTGCTACTACTGTCAAGCTGTTATTGGTGGTATATTGGGTATATACTGTTCAAAACCAAAATCTTGTATATTACATATAGTTATATATATTTTATATATTATATATTATATATATTTTATATATGATATATATTATATATATTTTATATATTATACATATTTTATATATTATATATTGTATATATTTTATATATTTTAAATATTATATATATTTAATATATTATATATATATACATCAGAAGTTATTGTCTTATCCTGGTGGTTTCTTCAAGCAGAGTGCTGCGAGGATGCCCCAGCAGAAGCTCCGTGTCCTGGCTCGCAAGAGATGCAGCATGATGCAGCTCATGCTTTGTTTGCCTTACAGCCTTACAGGGTGGTAGATGTGTGGCCCATGCCGCCATGCCCAGACGCTAAGGGTTGTGTCGGGTAGCGTCTCTGGTGCTGCCACGGAGTCTTGATAGCATTCTGCTTTGGTGGGGATGTGAAGTAGAAGGGGCAATTTGATGCAATTTGGGTGTGCGAGTTGTTAACATTACTCTGCAACTTAGCAGTGCTGTGGTTGATGTCTAGCAACGTCAGCGTAAAGTGAGGGCACTGCGCAGCCTGCGCCCTCATCCACAGAGGCCTTCGATAGCAGATAACTGTTGTTTGCGATCAAATATTATTTCCACAATGCTGAATTGAAAACCACATTTCCTGCTCTTGGCATAGAATTGAACACCTGTGAAGGAGGGTCGAAGACAGTCAGCTGCAAGTTCTGCCTTTCAGCTGCAATTGGCCATGGATCCTTGCGAGATTGAGATATTGCCCTCTTCTCTACCTTATTCTATGTTGATATATGCCTTGTGGCACACATTAGATGTAAGATGCAATGCAATGAAAAGAGATACAGAGAACACAGTGCTGCATTGTGACCATGCTGAGGCAACAGGGCGCGAAGGGTCATTTCCTCAGAATCCAGTGCCCCACAGTGCTGCCCAATAATGAGCGTCACAAGTTGAGGAAAGAGAAAAAGGAGAAGAAAGAGAACCTCAGCAAGCAAGTAGACGCAGACATCATTGAGCT
Organism: Breviolum minutum Mf 1.05b.01; assembly: GCA_000507305.1. NCBI lineage: Eukaryota > Dinophyceae > Suessiales > Symbiodiniaceae > Breviolum > Breviolum minutum. The sequence goes on along the minus strand of DF242935.1, from coordinate 20,497 downwards.
TGTCACCGACTTGTCACCAGATATCGAATGGGGATGAGAGATAAGCCAAACAGGACGAGCAATTTGATTCGGACCAGCTGGGTTTCCAGCTGTGATAGTAGCATAGGCCTGCAGCTAAGGAAAGACAAAGACAAAGACACAGAGGGAGGCGAGAAAAGCAAAGACTCCAAAAAAGCATCCAAAGACAAGAAAAAGGATCCCAAAGAAGATGAGGACCTGAAATCATGAAGTCGAACAAGTGAGTGGTTGGAACTGCTTCAGCTGTCTTTGAGCCGCCTTGCAGGATGCTGTTGGGAAAACGGGCAGCAGAGCGCAAAAGAGCTGGTTCGGAAAGTGAGGATCTAGTCCTTCTTTTGATCAGGACAGGTCCTCCCAAGCGCCGTCACTGTCCCCTAGCCTTTGAACAACAAAGAGCTCAGGGGTCACAGCCGGCGGAAAAAGGAATGAGTGAACGGAAAACTATGTGAAGCATAAACAAGAAGATTTATATAGAATACCTGAAGATCTAAAAAGTATTTAAAGAATTATTACCGTTATAATATTATTAAAATGGTGAGTTTTACCAAGATGGAACAAGACGAAATTATCAACAAATTCCTAGAAACAATTGAAGCAAACGATATACTAAAGGAAATGAAAACGAGATGTAGCAAATGTAATTGTAATTTTAACCATGCTAGTATAGCATTGAAGCAAAGTATATTGCCAGAAAATATTATTGAACAGATTAAGAGTTTTAAAGTTGAAGATGCTGTATATGGACAAAACTATTGCCGTGAATGTGGAGACTACATGTTAGAAACAGAAATAGAGAATTTAGAAGATGAAAACCGCAGGATAAACACCCTTGATATATTCTTTTTGTTATACGACATTCCAAACCAAAAAGAAATCCATAAAATATTCAACTATAATAAGAACTTATCTACTCCATTATTTTCGTTGATTGACGGAATAAAAGAGGATGTAGCAGAAATGAAAAGTCTTTCAACGATTTTTGTGATAAATGGAGTAGAGATGCAACAATCACATTGAGAACTATCAACAAAATATTTAGACATGTATTTGATGATGATAAGTATAAACGATTTGATTTTGAATATCCTTTTTCAACATGTCCGGTTTTCAAATTATCCTAAATACTTTGCATCCATTTATTTTTTCTAATTAATGGATACAATGTTTTTTACTAACCTATTTTTCCATGAGGGGGTCTGCTCTACCCTTCGTATCATCCATATTTAAAGGAATAGTTGTTGTATATATTAAGGACATGGGAGATGAAATTCCAGATGCGAAATCTAAGGACATTTATTGCGAAGTTTGTAGGCATAATGTTAGGAAATTAGGATGGGCAAAGCATGTGAAGACGAAGAAACAAATTGAGAATGAAACGAGAGTGGAAGAAGTTGAGAAGAAACAATGTAGAAAATGTGGATGCTGGAGAGTGCTTGAACTATATAGGGGAGAAAATGCTACATGTAATGTGTGCTTGGGGTATAGGGAAAGTTGGGCAAAGAAGAATGAGGAGAAAGTTAGGGTCATGAATAAGAACTACTGGGACGAACATAAGGAGAAGAAGAGAGAGTATAACTAGGAATATAGCAAGTTGGAAATTGAATGTGAAGTGTTTGAGTGTAGAGTTAGAAAACCTAACTGGGCAAGACATGTGGCGAGTACGAAGCATATGTTGGGGGGGCGGTGGTGGAAAAGTTGATGGTGATGTGGGTGGTGGGGGAGGATGATACGAAGGGTAGAGCAGTCCCCTACCCTACTGCATTTTGTGTTTTTATTGCGTTTTGTGTGAGCGTTTTGTATACCAGTCGGAAATTAAATCAGCAGTTTGAAATAGTGTCATGAGATTTTGGTGTGGCACGGTTTTGGGGTAATTCATGTTTTTTGTTCAAGTTTTGTGTTGTGTTGTGTCGCGCGGGGTGGTATGGTATGAGAGAAAGAAGGACATTTGTGTTCCATATTCTCTGTCCTACACAGTCTTGGCGGTTTTGTGTTGGTACTCAAAATGTCGCATTGTCATTGTGTTGTGTAGTTTTTTGTATGTTGGCATTTGGTGTTTACTGTTTAGTGTCCTGCATTTTGATTTGTATTGTGTTTTGTGGTGTGTTGTTTTGTTTGAATTGCGACTTGTGAGCATGCCAAGTGTTGTGATTTCAACTCAACCCATGTTTGTTGAGCACATTGCGGATTGCAGAACGGTTCAGCCTGTTTTTTTGAGCAACTACGCTCAACCGTGATCCAATTCCATGTTTATTGACGCTTAATGAGATGCTGTGCTTATAAACTGGTTCGCAGGGCGTGGATTGGAATAAAATCCTCACTTACATAGCTGATGGAATTTTTCTGTGGCTGTCAGCGCGAACCTTCCATTTTTACATGTTGTGGTGCCTTGCGCCAAAACTATCATTCGACCCTGCAAAGAACCCAGTGATTGCAATTCATTTTGGCCTATTGTGATTTGCAGCCCCAGTCTCTGAAGATTTGCAGCTTCTGTTCTGCTCTGGATCAACTACATAGCAAGGGTAACCACATTCAACTCGGGGAAATCATCACTACCCCTCCAATTTTCACATCAAACAGGGTCATTATCATTGGTCATTCTTGCACACCGATGCAGGACCGATGAACAGAGTAATTTCAATCCATTTGAAAGAACTTAGGTTCGGTTCTGCAATGTCAGAGCCACCCTCGAAGAGGATCAAAATCACGCGTGATGGTGCCGCCACTGAGACGGTTGAAGTCAGACAGGAGTTCTCCGAAGATCTCATTCATAGAACGATAGCAAAATCTGTGCAACTAGCGCCAACTGCAACATTCAAGTTGCAACGTGATGGTGTGAATGTGGCGGAAGTTTTCAGTGCCCTGCAAGATAATGTGCAATACACTGTGATTCCTTTTGAAACTCGAGCAGTTTCCGGAGATGGACTGGAACAAGTTGCAACCCAAAATTTTGAAATGCCAAAGCTGGAGCAGTTCACACCAGGAACTCTTCTTGAAGTAAATGGTTTTCAGCCTTTGTTTCTTGGATGCCCCGGGCATTTTTTGGTTTGCGCGTTTTGTTTTTTGCTTTCGATTTCCGCCTTCGGGTCATTTGCTCGGACCAAACTCTGAAGTAAGGTTGGCATCAGACACCTCCGCCGAGAAGCCTTTGTTCCTGCGTCAGCATTTGTTGGACGTGCACAACTGTGCAGTGGATACTTTGAAGGAGGGTGAGGTGCGCTTGGTTTCTTTGGTCGGTTGTCCGGGCACAGGAAAGACGTGGTGCGGCTGGCTTGTTGCCTACACTTTGCAACAGATGAAGATAGCCACCTTGCACCTGACCTTTCGAGGCAAGAGCCTTAGCGCTGTTTCAAACCTGTCAGAGCAAAGCACTTATGATGATCCAGAGAGGTTCACCTATGCTATGTTTAAGGAGCTCATCAACCAGTCCAGATGCACTGTTTGCATTTTAGATGTGGGCGACCTGCCATTTGCAATAGCGGACAGTATTTTTCGCAGCATGCGGACCCTTCTGGAACAGACACAGGCCTCCCCCAACATCAAGTTCATGGCTTTGCATTCAGGGCATGGAGAGGAACTCATTTTGGGCAAGCTAGCGGCTGAAATCCAAAGGCAAATGCTCGTGCTTTGGAGTTGGACACAGCAAGAGTTTGATGCACTTTGCGCATCAATGGAAGCGAGGGAAAAGAATTCAGCTCCTTCGCCTAATGCTTATGCAGTTTGTGGTGGTTCAGTGCGACACCTTTTCAGGGTGGATGACGAGAAAGGTCACATCTACAGGGCTGCTCAGCGTATGAATCAGGATGAAATGGAGAGATTCCTCAGATTGGAGTTTCCGACAGCCAGCGACGCCCACAAACAAAGAACAAGTTTGCTGGCGTTTTACGCTGAAGATGGGGAGAGCAACTCTTTCCAGAAAGGCATGGCTTATGCAAGAATCGTGCCGCGCTCAGACTACGTCCTCCAGTGCGTGAAGAACAACGAGTTTACGGATTTCAGGAAGCTGAAGCAGATGTATGTAAAGCTTCTGGATATCAACCCCGGTGCAGCTGGAACTGTTTTTGAGCAGCTGGTTCATCTCTTCTGGAAAGAGGCGACAAAGAGCCAAAGTAAATTCCAATTGCAACTTAGGAAGAGTCATGATGACGAGGCTCCAACACAAATTGAGATTGACTGCCAGGAAGTCCGATACCAGTCCAGATTCATTGAGGATGCAGAGTGGCAGCACATGGCAATTCATGACCTGCCTTTGGGTTACTTCGTGCCTTCAGACCCTTACCACCCGGATGTTGACAGTCTTCTTCGATACAAGATTGGAGATGAAGAAAAGGTGCTCTGTATTCAAGTCAGCATCGCCAAGAAGCATGGTTGCAAGGGCTATGTGCCGGAAACGAACCTCATGAAACCGATGGAGGAGGGTGAAAGGCCGAAACTGGCAATGTGGGACTGTCCCATCCAAGGACTATTCTGCAGAAAGTGCGAGTGGGCTGGCGAGTCAAAGGAGTGGGATCGGTGCTACATTCGCTGCGAGGAATTTGAAACAAAGATGGTGTCACCATGTACATAGTTACTCAAGACAGCGCGAAATGTTCAAAAGCGCTTCACGATGAGTATTTGTAAGATTCATTTCTGGATTCATTCGCTGCACTTGTGGAATTTTCTCAAGGCACGGCCATGGATGTAACTACATGATCTAGAATGATCTTTATACAGTATGCTTTTTGAAAGTGTCAAGATGGCTTGCTTTTGCTTTGCCATTTCATTACATTCCCGTCGGCCGAGGCTTCTAGATGCTTGCATGACCACCCAGCAGGCAGTCAATCAGCAATCGCATGAATACTGGTCGCAGAGCTGCTGTAGAAATAATTTTGGTCCCTCATGGACGTGTCATTCGCAGCTGATAGTGCAACACTTTCCAGTACAGCACAGAGGTATTGCACTGGATTCAGCGTTTGACAAGACAAAGCAGTTGCATGTTGCGTCGCTGATAAGAGAGAGAGAGAGAGAGGGAGTGCATTCATACAGTGCCAGTGCAAGGTTTTTGTGATTGTTTTGCCTTTTTTTCCACCCTCCTTTGTGATGAAACTCTCGACACAGGTAGAATCGACATGAGATGTCCACACATTCCTAGCTCGGAATGTTGCAAGTGTTGCTTCTGGCAGGTCATCGAAGAATGCACTACGGGACCTCAGAAAATTCTGCAGGAGTGGTATCCTGAGCGCTCAAGCACTTCAGGTCATTCAGGGTCAGGTGGCAGCAACTTCATCAACGTCCGACTTGACTTCCCTTTCAATTTCCCTCTTTGATCAACGAGGTTCCGGAAGTATTCGTATTTGCTGAAGGAACAGGTCGAAGGCAGTGAGACAAGAGCAAACACTGAAAAGCAGTTGTGAACATTCAGGCAAAGGATGAGAGTTCCCATCCTCACAGATTGTCACTTTGCACAGATCTCGACCCTACGGACATTGATGCTTGTAGAGAACGTCGGAGCCCTTGGTCAAGGTGTATAGTTTTGATGGTGGCATTTGCCCAAGCCCAAACATGCTGATTTTCTTATGGCAGCCTTGTGCTAGAAAAGGTGGGCATGTTACTCAGGTTGACACAAGAATTTCAACAGCTGTAATTACCAAGTACTGTAGATTTTGTTCTGTTCCAACTGTGCTAGAATTAGTGGAAACCTTCGGGCTCATGTCTATCAGACGTGTCATACAGCACTTGTTTGTGTCCTGCCTGTGTACCATACAATCTTTTGCTGGATGGCCAGCCCGAGGTATTGAAGCCTACAGACAAGCAAAGTATGAAGTCCAAGTGCTATCTGAGAGCATTGTGGACCGCGCCAGGGTGTTGTGAGGGAAAATCTTTGCCCTTTCCATTGATTGTACTCGTAGCAGTCATCTCCGCATCTCCTTCAATGTGCAGCTGAATTTATGTGGCAGGACTTTCCCCTCTTCCGGCTTCGATGTGGTTCCATGATCGGTCTGCTTGCCGAAAAGGCGAGTCAACTGCTTGCGTCATGGGAACCAATCTAACTTTGCCTGTTTTTTGCCATGGGCAGGCTGAAAACTTGGCCCAGGAATGTCTTCGTGGAAAGCTTACATCAGATCTTCATGAAGTTATTGCGGCACAGTGAGTGCGATGTGTAGCTTGTTTTTCATGGACCGGTTGCCCAAAGGCCAATGTAGCGAGTGCATCGAAGAGAGGGCTGATGGGATCCTTACTGAATGGGCGGTTGGCTTAGTGACTCTCAAAGATTCTGAAACCTGAGTTGTCAGTTCAAGTCCTCCAACTACGCGTATGTCTTATGTAGGTATGCATAAATAGGCATGTATGGATAGACTTAGATAGCACTGCACATGCACAGAGGGGGTGCAGCGGAAGAGAGAGTTGACTTTCTTTTCAACAACTTGCGTATCGAGACTTGCACTAAGTCTGTGATTCATTGGGAAAATGAGCGATCCAACACTGTGCCTGTAACAAGGATGACACGCACAAGCTCATCCGTGCCAGCCCCGAGTCTGAGAAAGACATGGCGGGGCTTTTGGATTTTGAGCAAACTGGCGAACATGGTGAACCATCATTCACTGCATCCTTGCCCGGATCGTTTTTTTTTTGACAGGCAGACCTGCGTGAATTCATGGAGGGCGTTCAGAGGAAGGTAGTCAAACCTTTAATGGATGCCTTGGTTGCACTGAAGTTTTCATGTCGAGATGGTTTGCGCGATGGGGATAGCTGGGATGGTGATTTGTGTTTGGAGTGGGAAGTGCAAGTTTTTGCAGATCCCAACCCTTTCTGAGATGGGATGATCTGTACACTTGGATATGTGCAGTGCCTTGTAATCGAACTTCAGGAAAGAACCAGGGTGGTACATCAACAAATGAACATGGTAGAGGATTTCAGCCACGATGCCCCGAGCTCAATGTTGCTACAGCCAGTGAGGGGTATGGGCAGCTTGGACGGGCATGGGCCAATGGATGGGTATCACTTCGCTGGTGAGGTTGGTGGTGAAGTCGTGGAAAAAGCCTTCCGATCGTGTTCAACTCAAGCTTGGCTGAATCCTCCGGTGTTTGTCAAGTAGTCACACTGCCTAACAAGAGAGCAGCAGTGTATCCTGTGACGATAGTCTTGATGTGTAATATGAACAGGTATTTCGAGGTGACTGCAGGTTACTCCATCCTTTTACTCCAATTGCAGCTGAGAGATGCCTGAAACAATATCAAGGTTTGAGTGGCCGCTGCAAATCAACATGGATGTCATGGAGTTGAGGGCCTCAGAGCTGCTAATGCTCCGTGAAAAGTGCAGGGCATGCTGCCCACAGAGTGGCTCCTTTTTTTTGGCGTAACCACAAACAATCCACCAAAAACAAAGACCACAAACCGCTGAGGGCAGACCGACAGCTCAACAAGGACAAAATTGCCTTTATGGTCTGGGACTTGGTGACCTGTAACAAGAGCGGCGGGACTTGTCAAGGATAGAGTTGCACCAAGCCTTTCCTAGGAGCAACTACAGCGTGAAGTTGAAGACTATCAAAAAGATTTTACAAAGTACCAAGCAGTCTGGACCTCAGAAACCCTAAGCCAATGCAATTGAAATAATTATAATTATCCTTGATTATGTAACTCATAGACAAGATTGACAATACGATTACAGGGGACCAAAGGCAGATGTACTTCTACAGGGAGACATCTCTCTCTCTCTCTCTCTCTTCTATTTTCCAAGTTCTTCCGTGAATCCATTGCTCAAAATTGAGGAGTTGGAATGGGTCAAGAGCCTGGACTCCTATTCTGCAGCTGGGAAAGTTGCGCAACGCGTCCAGACCTTGCAGGACAAAGGGGGTCTAGATTTGAAGATGCGGTAGTTGAAGTCCCTGAAGTCCATAGTTCTATAGTGGTTGGAAGATCGTATACATGCTCGTTACGTTTTCAGGGCCATAAACAACAGTTTTTTTTTTCAGAGCTTTTGTTGCTAGTTGGTTGTTCCTGAGTGTAGATTGAGATGCCGCTGCCTCTGCTCTTCAACTTCCTGTGCATTGTGAGGATAACTTGGTACGGGCAACCGACAGGGTGTGCCACTCAGTGGGGGCTTACCTCAAGCAGACTATAGGAGAGTTAGTGGGGTTACAGTCTCATACTGATGTTGCGAGAGTACAGTACAACCTCGTGTCTATGCAGCCAAGCTGAGACGCCGTTCAGAGGAACATACGCTCTTCCAAGGTGAAGTCGTTTTCAGATCGGGAGAAGCTTTTCCAGATTGATCAGAAGGATTACTCTGAGCTCGAGGTGCACAAAAGGGTGTTGCATTCAACTTCGCCGCCTGCAACTGCTGCCAACAGAATCCTTTGGTGACTTACTTGATCTTACTTGGAAATACTCCAGGTGATTCAAGAGGAGTACAAACCGTACTTTGATCTATGGTCTATGGCCATTGATTACAATGGGTGGTTGCCTCAAGAATGGCTCCATTGAATCATGGGGATTGCTGAGTTGCTGCATCCTAAGGTGCGAAGAAGAATGGCTCAGTGGAAAGTTGGCAAACTTGGCTGCTCATGATGTGGAGCAGACAGTTGATGACAATTTCAAGGTCTGCAGTCTTTCTTGAGTCTTGAGTGTATTTGAGAAATTTATGGAAATTTAGGATGTGTGGAGATCCAGTCGTTTTTTGAAGGGAGACTCTTTGGAAACAGCGCCTGCTTGGTCAGGACTCGTACAAAGCCTTCAAGTCCTTCGAAGGGTCGCCAAATCCACAGAAGGTGGCACAAGAGCTGCGACAAGCCGTGCAAGCCTTCAAGAAGAACATGCCCATCATCCAGGCTTGAATATCTTGAATCATCCCAGTCAGCAATGATAATGCTTGCCAGTTGATAGTCAGTTGATGGCCTGTCATGTGGTTGCTATTTAAGCGGCTATTTGTGTATTTTGGTGGTATTGTACTGTCTCCAGTTAAAGAGGTGAGAACCTGTGTATCTAGCCCTTTAATTGAAGAGGGACATCCTACTGTAGATGCTATTGGTGCTTGCTGTGGTGGTGCCTGTGCTTGTGCTTGTGGTGGTTTCCGATCTGAACAAGAAGAACTTGCTTCCCTGCAGGGCCTTTGCCAGCCAGCCATCAAGACGTCTCATTTGCTCCAACTCTTTGAGGACGCACTTCCCAGGAAAAAAATCCCGACGGCCTTTTTTTTGAACATGATAACATGATTTTCTATGCACAAGATTTTTGAATCCAGTTTGTTTTTCTCCATGCTTCCGCTTCCACGATATATTCTTTTTGTCTTTTGATGTTTTTAAGAAGACGTCCGCATTTCCTGCAGTGCAACCTTGCCTGCGGAATCCTCCTCAAAAAAAAAGTTTTTTCAGCCCCGAGTGCTAACAGGACATGGATGTGGACATAGACATGGAAGATGGTTTGACTCTGACGATGTACCCTGAACGCATTGAGTTGCATCAGATGATCAGGAATGCTTCGATGATTGAACCACATTCCCAAACGGTGCTTGCTTCCTAATCTCTAGACTCTATCCAAATTCATAGAGAGATTTCTCTATTTCAATTAGACAAGGATTGAATTCGAACCTGAAGAATCAGTGTTTTCAGGTAGTGCCAGAAATCGAGGGCTGTTTACAATCGTTACAATGGTCCTTTCCGAGGTGCCTAGAAGCCGGTATGCTGGACCATGTTGAGAAGGTGGAGGCGATCAGCACCTCTGCACAGAAGCAGCACGGCTTGAAGGCAGGTTGGCTTCATCCAACGGGAATTCATGCGAAGTCTTGGTGGACCTGAGTGGACCTGGTAGACTTGCAGCAACATATCGTAATATCGTGCAAACACAGAGATGGTTTTGAAAATCCTCGTGAAAAAGGTGGCCCTGCAGACCATGAAGAACGAGTGGAAAGCCATGGCGCAAGGGCCTTTCATTTGGCGTGATAGGTCCGACTGTGAGAATTCGTTGGGATCTTTGGATCTTGAGGTTTGGAACTCTTCCCTACAAGAACACTGGAACCTTCTTGCTGAAAGGACAGGGGGTTGGATTCGATTCTGATTCAATGATGACAAGAAATCCAAGTTTCCTACATCCAGTTTTTTTTTTTTGGGGGGGGGATTGTTTTGGCGAATTGAATCTCAAACTCAGGAGCTGATGATGTCCAAGCGTTGCTGGATGATCACATCATCAAGACGCAGGTGGTTTCAGCTCAAACCGACCATTTGAATGCATTTTACGGTGGATGGGGCCGATCTCAAAGTCAAGGATTCGAACTTTTGCCTGCAACAGGCTGTGAGAGGATCGCCCTTCGTCAGGCCAATCGAGAAGGAAGTGAAGGCAGCGATGTACGACTGAGTGTTAATGGAAGCTCTTAACGCGCCCAATGTGCACGCAACACTGCAACACATAGATTGAAGTTGACTTGGAGACATTTGGAGACAGCATTTCCTGAATCTCTCATCCTACAGGACTGGGAGGCGAAACTCATCTATATCCAGGACCCTGTTCTGTTGAGTTGCCATTTCATGTCATTTCGTGCTTCGGCGTGCTTCGGGTGCCTTGGTAGTTCCCAGCAACTTTTCATTTGAGGACTTGCTGGAGCAATGGCTTATGGTTCAAAGGCAGGGTGAACTCGTCAGAATCGCAACATGCATTTGCAAAGATACGTAACAACGTGGGAGTGAGAAATGTATATATATATATAGGTAGTCAGTGGCGCTCAAAGTTTGGATTTGGAGCAATGTTGTCAGGACATGGCTGTACCTGGAGCCAATTTTCAGTTCAGAGGACATTGCTTTGTCCCAAGATCTGCAACCGATAGGACAAACACAGATGAAACCCACAGCATCACAGCCATGTTATGGACAGCATATGCACAGCCAAGTGCTGTATACTGGAGGTGCGTCAAATGCCCGACGAAGCTAAGAAGTTCGACCAGGTTGACAAGTGCGGTCCTTACTCAATTTTATTGCACCCCTTGATGCAGAACTCTGCACAACATATTTTCATCCACTGATTACTATAACTAGGCTACTATACATGGTATTAAAAAGAAGATGATTGACAGACTATATTAATTCAAAAAGGAAGTGTCTTATGTTTCATATGTTTGAGGCTCTGTAGTGCAATTGGATGTAATTGTAGAGGTTGGTTGATATTATCAGTATTTTTTAGTAGTGTTTGATTTGGGCAACAAAATCAACAGGTGACATGTCGTGATCCCAGGTTGTGGCGAGACACCATGAATTCCGTAGATGAGAATCCATTGGTTTCTGTCTCAGTTTGTTGGAGCAGCATTTGCATTATAATTACAGGTCTGCCTGCAGACCTTAGTACTATACAAGAAAGATGTGGAACAACCAACTAAAGAGGACCCCCTGGTTCAGAGGAGATGTCCAAATCCAGATTTGAACACCGAATTATTTCTTATGTTCCAGCTGTTGGAGGGTATACGGGTTTGGCGTTTGGCGGTTTTAACGTTGCAACTCATATAGCACACTGACCATGACCTGTGATTACCTATATACAACCCTGCTAGGTTCTGGATGTCTCAGAGATCGAGAATCTCTTATTGCATTTCACCGAAGCCAACAAGAAGTGCGCCCAACTGGACAATTTTATGCTTTCATTTGGCAATTGTCTTCATTGGCTGATGCCGTCCAAGACTACCATTGTTGCCAGGCTCGATGCGATTCAAAAATGCCTGAACGACTACCTTGAAACCAAACGCTTGGCCTTCCCGCGCTTCTTCTTCCTGTGCGGTCCCTACACCTCACGATGGTCAGACCACTGTGAATATGAAACATGTAGCAGTGATCTTGAGCTGACGGGGAGTCGTTGGTGTGGAGCAACTTGTGCAATGTCGCGCTGGTGATTTCTTTGAGGTCGAATGATGAGCTGTTGATGATTCTTTCCCAGACTAAGGCGGGAAAGTCAAACATCTGCTTTTGGAACGGGCGTGTTGACATGCCTTGACCCCAAACAGATGCGTCAAAGTGAAGGGGTTTGGTGAAGTGGTCGTTGCCAGGATCCAACAGCAGTGCAGCCGCACATGGGCAAGTGCTTCGAAGGCCAGGGAAAAAATCGCCAGCCCCCCCACTCAACCATTCACCTAGGGCATACCAGTCCATACCAATCCTTTGATTGCAACCCTACAGTGATTTGTGAAAAAGCCTTGCATTATGTAATCCAGTCTACTGCTGAAGCTTACCACTTTTCCATACTTTTTCCATCATTTGGGAGCTTGCGACGCGCTTTTCCACTGTATATACTCATCCAAAGCTGACACAGACTACTGTACTCTTCTACAAAAATGATTCCGTGAATGGTGGTGTGATCTGATTGGGACTTGGCAATGCAATCGATTTGCTAATATTTACCACACCTAGCGCATCCTTGAGCTTTTTTTCCTTTTTTTTTCGTCAGCGAAAAAATCCGTTTGGCAGGGATCAACAAAGTCCGCTTCGATGGAAACGATGAGATTATCGAGGCAATGTTGTCTGTGGAAGGTGAAGTGGTGGAACTCGTGAGCCAGGCGACTGTGGTGGGAAAATGTGAACAGTTGGATCGGAAGTTCCCAGCATTTTTCTGCCAAAGGGTACCTGGTTGAAAAGGGACCTTACATCCCAGGTGAATGTGAACGAGGGCGACAAAAAAGGCAACGTGGAACGCTGGCTTTTAGAGGTGCAAGAGTCGATGATCAAGACCTTGACGAAGGCGGGGGACAACAGATTCGTTGTGAAACCGTTGAACTTATAAATTTCCAGCTGCTTACAAATCTTGTACCTTATACCGAGAGACTGGCTTGCTCAACTGCAACAGCATCATGATCTGATCTTGTCAGATCATGGGCGAGTCTGTGAAAGCCTATGCTGAAAGCAAGAGAGACAAATGGGCACGGGCCTTTTTGGGCCTTTGGAAGCTGGATGGAGTGGCTGATAGCGAGAGCCGAGAATTAGTTTGGACATCTTTTGACATTTTTTTTTGTGGGCAGAAGGACAGGACATTTAAATGAAGTACAAAGGGATCCAAAAATCAATGAGTCAACACAACTTGGGTTGTTGCATGAGGTCTTGGATTGGCCAGGTCAGGTTGTCATTGCTGCAAGAGCCTCAGACAGATTGAAGTTGAAGTCATGGATGGGAGAAGCGGTCATGTTTGCTTCCGGGTGATGATGTTTGCCGGGTTTTGATCTGCCAAGGTGGATAACATCTACTGGACTCTGGAAGTTGCCGATGCCATTGATAAAGGACAACTGGCCAAGTACTATGAGGTGTGGACTTCGGATTGCTGTAGCTTTGTTCTTGGAATGAGCTTCGCTAGTGGGACGTGAAATTTCTATAATATATGCATGGATCATGATGGGTCTATCATCACCACTGTTGAACTGCATGTTCCATCTCATGCCAACAGAATATCCAACAGATGCCCAACAAAGGCCACATTTTAGGGTTGGAGTAGATAGCACAGCTCCCAATCAGGGAGGATACTGGACAGTAGACTTAAACAATCTTAAGCCATGACAAAAGTCGTCGGTGGCAATGCTTTTGTCGCAGGTTTGTGCTTCTCAGCTCTCTGATCTCGTTGAACTCGTTCGTGGAGAGCTTTCCAAGTTGGCACGCCGCACGTTGACGGCATCTCGCCCAGGGGCGAAGGGCGTTTCAGGGATGACCTGTTTTTCACTGCCCAACGTGTAGTAACGGATGGAACCTTGACATTGAAGGAGTTTCATGCATGGCACAGCAAAATGCAGTGCTACATTTGGGTCTTAGATTGATAAACAGGCATAGGAAACCGCTTTGTTTACGAGCCCATTTTGTGTCAACACGATTTGCAAGGCAATGGTCACGATCGATGTTCACAATCGAGATGTGGTGGGCAGCCTGCGAGATGCCAAAATCACTTCTACCAAGGACAGTTTGAAATTTGAATTTTACCCTTTACATGGATAATATGGTCTCATCTGGGGCAGAATAAGGCGACCCTCGCCAAAAAGGAATCGCTACTAAGGGTAGGATGACCAACCCCAGAAAGATTATACACCCAACCCGACCCGATGACACGTTGTGAATTCTGCCATGTTTTGTTTTGGAAATGTAGTACGCTGCATAGATCCATTCTGATTCTGTTTGACTAGGGCTGTCGGTTTAAGACTGATTCTTGTGACCGAGATGTTTCCAAGAGACGGAACTTGCGTTGTGCCATTTGCACTGGGTGCCTGGATAGGATTTTGATTGGATGGCACAACTTCGGTATTACTGGGTAGGGAGCTTGGTTTGAAGCACAGACGAACAACGTTTTGTAGGCAGAAGTAGGCTTTATGAAACAACTCCATGCCAAAGTGCAAAGATTTTACAGAATTTTCAAACTGATGAATCTTTTACTCATTGTACTGTGATTTCTCCAAAAATCCTCAGACATGATGGGGCGGAACGAAAGGGTGCATTTCATTTTTGGAAGATACAGCTAGATGCAGCCAGACTCAGTCCAACTTTTTGGGCCACACCTGCACACGATTGGCACAGGGAGAATGGGTGCAGCTTTACCAACTTGACTGCTAGGCTCCAACTGGATCCATCATCATGTATGAGACACAGAAGCCAATAGCTCAGGAGAGGCCTAACATTTCAAAATCCCAATGTCCTGGAGTGGGACATGCGAACGCGCATCGGTTTCTCTTTATATAAATCTATCACCCCAAAACATTTCTGTCAGGCTTCCAAATTTTAAGGATCCATGGAAATCACCAAGCTCGAAACAGCTTCAACAGCGGGGGAGAAATGCTGGATGCCCAACACCGAAACCTGAGGCCCAGCACAACTGACAATTGCCAAGTGTCCATCATCAATGCTGTTGCCTCAGTTGTGGCATGCTGCTTTTGGGTTGTAACGTGCGGTTGAGCCCGGTGCGCAGCTCAAACACTTCACTTTTTCGAGGCAACTCTCCTGTATGGCTTTGAGTACTTGGGCAACAGCGACCGGCTGGTGGTCACACCTTTGACAGACAGGTCAGCTTACAATGCCTGAAGTGTTGCTGGCAGAATGGTAGTGAATTCTTGAACGGTGAATTTCAGGCCTAGTAAGTTCACATCACTATCACTTAAAAATGGCGCACTTGCCGCCTTTGCAGGTGCTACAGGACATTGATGGGCGCCTTCCACCTTTTCTATGGGGGTGCACCCGAAGGACCTGCAGGATTTGAGCTCAGACTGTAGCTCAAAGTACTGCCAGAGCATTTTGACCGTTTGGCATGTCGGCTTTGGCCCTGGGCTTTTTTAAGGTACTGGGAAGACAGAGTCCACGAAGGACCTCGTGTTCTTGTTTGTGACGTTGGCTTTTTAAAGCGGCCTTTCGTCCTGGCTGAGACACCTCAGTTGCAGCTCTGAGGTATCAAACTGTAATAAAACTATTAAGTTAGGATCGTTGAGAGATGGGAAAGATGCTGTGATTTTTGAATGCGACAGGACTTAGCCAAAGCAATGTCAGTCCAATGTGTGTCCCAGCTGCAATTGTCACAGAAAGCGACTGCTAGCATCGTGGGATCATCATCAGCATGGAAGATCTAGCTGATCCAGCCGGCATCAAGGTGGTCTTCAACTGCTCGGACGGTCTTGACTATCTGGCCATGGGCAAGTTCTTCAAAGGTAGTAGGCTCAAAGGCATGATCTTTTTTGCAGGATAGGTCACTTTACTTGGTTTGGAACGGGATATTTTTTCGAGGAATTTCTGAATGGTTCCATCTTTTCGGAATTTTTAGATGGCTGGAACTCCCAGGTCTGGCTTCATCCGGAGCTTGGTGCTGCTTTGATGAGTTTGGTCCTCAGATCTCAAAGTCCACATCGTTCAGGCACCCCCTGCAGTCTCTGCATACAGCTTTCTGCTTAGGTTCAACCGAATCGATTTGGAAGTGCTCTCGGTGATTGCCCAACAGGCCTTGCAACCTTGGGGCTAATCTTGCCACCGGGTACTTCTTTTGCTCTTTTGCCAGGTAGCATGCATCCAAGAGGCGATCCGCATGAAGAAGGCACCATGTTTAAACCAATTCGGAAGGCATTTTAAAAAAACGCACAGAAACAACATCTCACATAGACATGGGACGTCTGGAACATCTTGCATCGAATTCATCGAATTCCTGATTTCCACGCCAGCGCCGCTTCATCTTTGAAGAGACCGAGCTTGAGCTCATTCCAACATGTGCGGTGAACATCACAATGTCCAAAGCTTAGCTGTTCGTCAAAAGAACGTCGCTGAGGAACAGCACCTCCGAAACAGACTTTTCTTCGAAATCAAGTTAAAGTGCTTCATGATTATAATTTTTCATATTTATATAATGGTCTCGGGGGTATATGCATACATAGGTACATAGGATTCAATAGGCGGATTACCTGACTAGCTGAAGGAATCCTGGCTACGCTGGGCGATCAGAGCTGCCTGACAATCTGAAGGCAGGCTGCGTGTGGTCACTTCTCATGTGGGTCGGCCATCCTGTGAGATGAGGGCAGTGCGAGGAGGGTAGAGAAACGTAATGCGCCCCTGACAGCACACAAAAACGGTCCGGAAGTTAAGTTCTTGATAGATGATGCAGGCTGTTCTCGTGTTCAAGGGGTTCCCTCTTATTCATTTTCAGGTTGAAATTTTGCTAGTCACTAGTCAAGGGTCACACTTCAGCACCAACAAGACAGGCACTCTTCCGTCCTTGTGCCCGCACCTGAGTGTTTGTAACCTTTGATAGCAAAGCGCATAAGCCTTTCAGAACTTCTTTTGCAGACTTCAGCAATTTGGTAGATTTCAGCAGCACCATTCTATTATCTGAATCTATATACAGTGAGGCTCATTGTATTATATCTATCTCACATATATCTCACATTACTGTCAATTTCACAATCCCGAGAAATTTTATGCATGATTTGGGCCATTTTGGGCACGTTTGTGAAAGGATAAGCTTCCGCGTTGAAATCGCTGAGGCGATGATGGTGCCCGATTATGCTTTGATTGGTGAGATTGTGCTGTACTCTGCCACTTGGATTACTGGAAACTTCTTACATCGCATTCCTCACAGATTGGAGCCAGTATACATCAGTAAAACATGGCATTCTATGCAGCATCAGCATGGCAATGTATCAAGAGTGGTATTTGGAGGCGGTATTCTTATTGCATCTCGGTCCTTGCATGTCGCAACTTCCATTTTCCATTGCCATTTTTTGACGAGTCAATGGTTTCCATGGCCAGCACCTGGAACACAAGCGAGTCTATTAATATACATATTATGATACATATGTAACGACATGTCACCAGCTGCGGTATCGCATGAAAACTCACTTCTCAGTCACTTGGTGCAACAAAATGCTCGCTGCCAGAGCCAACTTTGAAGTGACCAGGTTGGTTTCGGAAATGCAAAGCCTTTGGCAGCCAAAGCCGTGGCAAGTTTGCGCCTGGGATCAGAGCAGCTTTCTTCACAGGAAGGGAAAGGGCATGACAGCGCAACACTGTGAATGGTGAAGGGTTCTGGACAATGGTTGGCAATGGTACTCTCTGATAAAGTGACTAGGCAGCAGAAATTATACAACTTCAAAATTGAGGATGAACCAGTGGTAGACATCCTTTTGCCATGTTGATTTATATAGCAGCGGTTGCGATGGCAGGAGATACCGTAGCAATTGGCAGAAAAGAGGGAGTTCGATGGTTGCCGCCTGACGTTGCAGGACCATTATGATTTTGGCATGCGCGCATTGAAGTGGGAGCCCTGTTCAGAAGAGTCAAAAAGGGTTCTGCCGGTTGTGGCACCCGTTCAATTAGAAATCAGTGCAAATGGTGACCGCGACTACCACACAGAAAATTTGGGCTAGATTGGCTTCGTTGCAGCAAAATCTGGAAAGACTCTTGGCGTTCAGGTCAATTCTGGTGGCTGCGGGCCAATTGCGAAAGAAGTCCGGCAGCTTTGTTGTCTTTAAGTGTTGAGGAAAAGAGCACTGTCTTGATTTTTGGTGGGCCCCTGGCATCCCGATGCACAACTCTTATAAAATTGACATGCTTGCAGTATCTTGCATTTTTTGTCTGTTTCATACACTTCCATCTTCGGTGTCGCGTGTGAGGTTTGGAAACACACGTGCAGAAGACATTTTGATGCTGTCAGCTCTCAATGCACCGGTCTTAGCTTTCATCAGTATCAACGAAACGTGGCTAAGGATGAAAGGGTACACCACAGTAAACTGGGCACTCCTCTAGTATTCCCAGCTGTACGTCGAATTTTCATAAATTTTCGGGTTGGGTGTTCAACCTGACTCTTTTGCAAACCGAGGATGTCAACTTGCCCAAGTTCACATCCAACGCTACTTGACTGAATCATTGAACCCATAGCCAGGTGAGCCATTCTTTGCGCCAACAGGTCAAGGCTGTTCTTTGACAATTTTCCGACCAACTGCGCTTAGGACATTCCGCTTTTCCTCGGCATCACTGGTGACCTCTTCCCTGGCACAAAGCCGGGACCTCTGTATCCTGTAGCAGCACGTGTCATCCCTTTTGGAAGAGTCCTATGTATGGTTTGTAGCTTTGGGCTATGGTGAGGTTGCCTCCTTCAGACTATGGCAAATTGATCAATGAATTGGAAGGAGAGGGCAGATGGCAATGGATCATCGGATGATTATCGGTCATTATCGCGAGTACTCTCGCAAATCAGCATCATAAGTGTATGATGATGATGAGGATGGGGATGATGATGATGATGATGATGATGATGATGATGATGATGATGATGATGATGATGATGATGATGATGAAAGATCGAATGTAATTATATGCAATTATATATACTACGTACATATATGAAGTGCGTACTGGACTGCATGGAGAGCCTCTTTGTGCTTGGGTCGGGAATGCCTCGCTTTTGCTAAAGGAGCTGCTCGAGCCCGCCACCTGCAGCCCAAGGATGGGACGGGAGGATTCTTTCTGGGAATTCTATGGAATTCGTTCCAGCTTTGCCAACTTCTGCATCTTCCATTCTTTTCAACATCCAACTTGGTTTTCTCACTGATTACTTTTGCCAGGGCTCCTTCATCCACAAGTGCACGCAGCTCTGGGAGACCATTATGGTAAGACATGGTCTCATGGTGGTTGGCACTGGCCTCGGCATTGAAGTCTTTGAGCTAAACTGGAGACATGTTGAAAGTGCTGGGACTGAGGTATGAATGTCTCCGGCAAGACCGAGGCCTGTGAGATCTTTGAGATTCTACGGAATTTTGTTGTCATGGAAAATTTTGGAAGGATTTGGGGGGGTCCCCCAAGTGTTCAGGATTGGTCCCCACTTCGAACATTTCCGTTTCTTGTCTCTTCATGTTTCTCCAGATTGCTTCGCGTTTTGCATGACCAAAGCGAAAGCACCAAAAAACGATAGTCCTGGTTGAGACATGTTGAGACGTTGAATCTGAAGTCGATCAAGGGTTGGGTTTAAACTTACTTACCGCCCACCAGGTCGAAAACGTCTTGTCCGCTGCTCTTGCTGCAGTGGCAGATGGCTGCTCGGTAGAATTTTTGAGCCATGACAGCATTCATTCACGTGCAGCAACTAAGAGGTGCTGCATTCTAATGAGCAACAGTATGCAGCAGTACTGTAACAGCTGAAAGGCCAAAATCTGTCAAAGTCCCCCCAAAACCGAGTACGTAGATGCTGCTGCCACAAGGAAAACCCTGTGCTGAGGTGACCTATATTTGCCAGTGCAGATTCACAAAATCAATCCAAAGTGCAACACCTAGCTGGCAGCGGCTATTCGCTGGGGATCTCCGCAGATATAAGGGCTGGACGGCCTTTGATTGCTTCTGGCCTGTCATGATTGTCCTCCTCCCTTCTCAGAGAATTTGGTTTGTCTCGCAATTATGAACCTTCAAAAATCCAAAGATGAAGAGACATAAACCAATGGGCTTCATGGCCCTGAATATGGTGACACAACCCATTTTGATCATGGTAAATTCGAACACCTCGGCAAGACTGTAGGTCCATCAAGCAGGGTCAACTGTATGGAGACTTCGACGAGAACACTCATGAATGGACAGATGGCATTCTGGCGCTGACGGTCGGGGACCTTGGGAGCTCGTTGTGCAAGATTCGCATGCAATGGAAGATCGCCAATCTCAAAAAGATACCAACGGGACAATGCCGTTGATTTCCAATCCAACCCACCACCACCAAATCACTGCAGGTCCGTTACACTGCCAATGCGGACCCCGCCCATCGTCAGTGGATCATGCTTGCTGCAGCCTCAAAATGAGCTCAGAAGTTCTCCAATGGCTCATCCCGCTGGCAAATCATTGAGTATCGTTGATATAAATATAGCAAAATATAGCTATACATAATGATATACTATATGAAAAAGTCGCTGTATGATCATCATGTTTCCTTGGCCCATTGAACCTTCAGCTGCCTCAACTGTTTCATGGCTGCTATCGCATCTCAAGGATCCTTAGCCAATTACCCAATTTCCACCTGCGGTGAAAACAGTTAGCGATGCGTCATTGCTG
>DF242934.1:0-47920 GCA_000507305.1 Breviolum minutum Mf 1.05b.01 | reverse complement strand
GACACTAGATGTTTATTAACTAGATAGTATATTTTGATTTGAATATCTTGAATATAATATTGATTGATATGCATGTATATATTGTATACAATATAGATAATATAGATAATATAGATATATACAGTAAATTTCAATGTATGATTCTAAAATCAATGACTTCACTGTGCGTCGGCTTGGTGCAAAGTTCGGCTTTTTGCCAAGCTGCGCGTCTCTTTGCCCTCACGGAAGATTGACGTCCAGGCATTGAAGGCAAACTTCATCTGTCGAGGCGCTAGTTTTCAGACAGAGTATTTCAGTGAAGCGATAAATTCGGTGCTCAAAGATGCGAACGTGCTTCAACGATCTGCAGAGACTGGTCTCAAGTGCAAAGGCAGGTACTGATCCGATGTCACCCGCAGCATTCACGATGTTGCTCATGATGACCTACAAAAAAAGGATGACACAATGACACAAGCTGCAACTTTGCAGCTTATTTGACTCCCCATCCCACACTCTGCACGTCTTGTCTTTGCTCTGCGCATCTCCCTTTTGAAAAGATTACTTCCTTATAGTGGTCTCAGTATGATTCAGTATGTCCCGGTGCCCCACCGTGCCCCAGCACCTCGTTCTTTTGAGCTTTTTCCGTCGTTCTCATCTTTTCTTGCATGACTCGGGCCTATCGTGAATTGTTCTAACGCCAACGTTTCTGACTTACATTACTTAAACGGAAGATGGCAAATCAAATGTGAGTAAGCATGAAAAAATATGAAAAATAGAGGAGTTTGATGACATGTTTTTTGCAACCAATGCAGAAACATCTTTGTTGAGCTCATTCAAATTCAGATTGGCCTCTGTATGTCTGCTGGCCTTTGCAATCACTTGCCTTGGACTTTCTGAATGCAATCTTTGTGGCTGGGGTTTCAAGTCAAGGCAGTAACCAGAATGCCAGCAAAATAGGAAGCAACATGAAGCAACACTCACCGAAAGCAAATGCCCGTTATAGAAGTTCAACTTTGGGGGTGATTCCGTCAACTTCTCCTAAAGGCATTTGGAATGCCGGGATATGCAGGTTCGAACCGGTGATCAGTCAAGTCCAAGACTGCGGCCCATGTTTTTCTTGCACATGCCAAAGCTTCCACCCTGAGAAGTTTCTGCATGTGCAATGTGTGCGCTCTCATTAACTCCCGTCTCATTGCACATAATTCGAGATCCCAACAGCCCCAAGCATGAAGCATACTAATTTCCTGCATTGAGACACACCGAGATCGCCTGTAGGTGTGCATAAGTTGTTTGTGGATCTATCTTTTCGCAGCTACACTAAGACGATTCTTCAGTTTCAGGGTTTGATAAAGTTCAACATCTCTTGTTTGAACATCGATTTTTCTCTATGTGTTTGTCGCCCTTTTGTCATGTAAACAAGCGTTCCTCAAGCTTATCTGAAATTTCCATGATTTCCACACGTTGCCTGGCTTACTCTCAGATGAATTGTGACATCATTTTACTTCATACCATGCAAAAACTGATTGATACAAGTTTGAATACAGTTCCCAAAGCAACAGGAATTCAACACACCCGGTCCATGAGCAGGTCGCCAGTCCTTGGAAGATTTGAAAAACTTGCCATCACCACTCAAACTAATTTGTTCGCCACTGCACCCTAAGATCGTGACCATCCAGCCATGTGACGGCATGTGTCCGTGAGATCCTGGGCATCACGTCCCCGTAAGCACCCTCTAAACATATGGGAACACAGTGAGCACCCTCGAATACATCAAACAATACACAATCAGTACCTATAAAACACTACAAAATATATCCTGGATCAATATCATTCAATTTCATTGAATACCCTTAAATATCATTGAATACCATTCAATATCATTCAATATGATGCATATTCGAATCGTGCATGGCACCTTGCCCTTCTTCGTGTCGATTCTCAAGTGCCAAGTTTGATCGTGAAGCACTTTGAGTTCATTCTCCAACTGTGCACGGCTCAGGATTTTAGAGGGTTCCACCCGCTCCATTACGTTGGGTTTCAAACAGTTTTCCATGCCATTAGATCATTCAAAAAATAGATGCAAAAAGGTTCTTCGAAGTTTGTCGAAGTTCTTCATACTTCATCTAGGCCTAATTCTATCCTTGTGTCTAAGGGCTCTGGTATGCTTTGATGGTCCATGAACTCAAACTAAGACCAAGCCTTCAGTTTTACTTCACGCTGTTCATTCCAGCGGCGAGATGACATACGCTCCGTAGCAAACTGCGTGGACAAACAAAGCACCAAAGCAGAACAGGTAGACTACGTGTGTCGGTAAGTCACCAGCTTAAATCGCTTGCGTCAATGTACATCATTGCATCATTGCATGTCTCACTTCCAACTTGGCTTTGGAAACTAAGAAGTTGAGAGCAGTGACACCGCTCCTCGGACCAAACAACGAAGACCAAAGATGCCAGCATTTGAAGTTCCCGCTGACCTGCACCAGAGCGAAGGCCCTTTTCATCCCTTTTCATTTGATCCCGACACCATTGCTACTAGTATATACATCTGTATACATGCATATGTATATATAGTGTATATATACGTATATAAATATGTATATATTATATATAGTAGACACAAAGATACATAAAAATATTACTTGCATGTGTATATATATATATACATACATATATATATATAATATCATATTGTAATATATTGCTACATGCCGGTCTTGATCACACCTCGGAAGAAATTCAGAACTTCTCCAGTTTCAGCCTGAGATGCATCACAAAAATGCAATTGCTTTGAAAATACCTTGGCAAATGGAAAAACATGGTAAAATCAAATAAGACTTGCATGAATCACATGGCTACGCCAATTCCACTGAGGTGCTACTGTCTTGCGCCGAAGCTTGTACACATCCTCAACATGGCGATCTCTCTTCTTGTCCAGCCTGGCCAGTCAGAGTAAGGAAAACGCATCCAAGAACAAACAAAAATATTTGAGATCATTACAGCGACCTCAAAAAAATGCAGAAAATGTGCGAAGCTGAAGCCATTCCTCTGTAGTCAGAAACTGGAAAGGAGGACTTCTGGATTGTCTGCTGCAGGTGGTTCTCGGACCGGTTGATCTCAGAGGGCCGCTGCATGACTGCTGACTTGGTGTGTGTGTGTGTGTGGTTTTCAAGTTACCCAAGTTACCTGCCATTCCGTTCACCATGTTCATCCATCTTCCATGTCCCCTAAAATCCTAGCGTCTTTACTCCTCAGGCTCCTAATTGAAACTTCAGCTGAGCTGTGGGCAAACGGAAGAAAGGCAAAAGCTGAGAAGTAGCGGGCCATCGCCAACTGCTTTTTCAGCCGAAGGAAATATGGCACCAGCGCATCCTGCAGAACGAGTTTAATATCAAAGAACAAACGAGTTAAATATTGAAAAATAACAAAGAACTCGTTATGCAATAACGTTCCAAGAATAAAGAATAACAAAAGGTTTAGGGTTGACTGGAAAAGAAAACCTCTTCAGCCCTGCACCTGGTGTTTCTCCATCATCTCTCCGTGCTCCGCAATGGTTTCTTGGTGCGCCTGCTGCTCGGCCTGCCACGAAAATGAAACGAAAAAAGACAAGAGACGAAACGCTGAAAAACGACGTCCTCGAAAACGAACCGGACCTCCAAAGCACGGACGATCTTGGCATAGCGCACCTTGGGAGGAGAGACGTTTTTGTTTTTTTCCTAGATTCGATACGATTCCTAAAGGTGCAAAATAGTGTGGACTTTTCCAATACTTTCACAGACCTTCTCCGAATGCTGACTCCATGTCATTCTTGCAATGCTTTCACTTGCCGACTCATAGTCTCATTGTGTCTGTTACCGTTGGCTGGCTTTGGTGCCGGCCTCTGCCATCCAGGCTTTCATCCATTTGGCCACAATCTGAAATTCTACACTGAAGAGCCACTTGATCAACACCTGCATGAACATAGCACAACAGTTCATAATCGAAACATGTCACTACAACAAAACTAAATGTCCAATATTGCTATATATGAAGTATGTGATTTTTTTGCATATTCATGTTGTATCATATCATTAATTCTACTTCGTTATATGTACCATCATACTTGAGCCAGATGCTCACTCTTTTCTTTGATCTCAGACATGGAAAATGCATCACACGTTTCACGTTTTGCACATCCTGCCTGGGCTCGTTTGGAGCCGGCCACCCTTTCTTGAAGAATTGACTTCTCGACCTTCTGCACGTTCTCTTCATCTTTCAACTCCAAACTCTTCTCATTGGCAGAACGTTCTACCACTTGAAGCCACTGACACATGACCTGGCCAACCAAGTAGATTTGGGTACGCCATGGATAGGTCATGATGAGACCAAGGGCTCAGCACATCCCCACTGACTTCCTGATGTATAATCTGGGACACTTTTTTGAGGTGGGCACATTTAGGCACAAGACCCGCCCCTGTCTCGCATTTTTTTCCATGCCTTCTGAGTCCCTATAAACACCAAACGGAGAATGAGACACAATATGAATTAAATGAATAAAATAGATTCAAATACTGTGACATCAAATGGAGATGATCTGTCCAAGTCTGCCATCAGTCAGGCCTTTGTGAGCCACGCTTGATCTCTGCTATGAACCAGCATGCGAGAGGTCAATAGAACCACCTCAGTTGATGGATGACCACGTGTGGCCACCACGAATTCACCCTTTGCTCGCACCAAGTCCCTATGCCCGCTTCTGATCGCATATGCCTTCTTATGCCTTCTCATACCTTCTTGAATCTTGAGATTCGAACTTCTTTGCTGTGAGCTGCAACCTTTTCATTTTGCGTCCTGGGTGAACGCTCTGCAAAGCCGAGGCAAACGTGACCAAACGTGACAACGAGAATGCACAAACGAGAATACATGGACAACGAGAATTGGACGACATGTCAACGCTCCTGACATGCAATGTGTGCGCCTTCCTGCTCCACATGCATGCCTCACGCAACATGTAAAAAGCGAAGTACAAAAGTAAGATCTGCACAAAAACATGCCCCTCGCAAACCAAAAAAAAGGGTGGAGTTGTGCAACCTTGTGGCACGAAACTGCCTATGCACAGCATTATTGATTTCATAAAATGCTGATTTCATTTTTTACATGTTTTTGTTCAATCAGAAGCATGTGGCGGAAAATTTCAAAAGTGGCAATTGCAGAAAAGGTTGCAAAGTTCAGTTCATAAACATGTTTTTTGTAAAAATGTGTGCAACTCCAAAAAATGCGTGGAAAAAAAAACGCAAGGGTTTGTTTGCAGGTGAGGGTGTGGGCGGGGGTATGCCTGTCACTGAAGACACTAAATACTGCACCTGCCACGACTATAGATAGTTAGATAATATATGTATATATCTATATAACAACTCCTAATACAAACAACTTGTACATGTTTCAGTACTTACCTTGCGCACATTTCAGCACTTACCTTGTGCATAT
This sequence comes from Breviolum minutum Mf 1.05b.01, assembly GCA_000507305.1. Taxonomy (NCBI): domain Eukaryota; class Dinophyceae; order Suessiales; family Symbiodiniaceae; genus Breviolum; species Breviolum minutum. The sequence continues at coordinate 42,482 of DF242934.1, read as the reverse complement.
TTCAGTACTTACTTTGTGCATGTTTCAGTACTTACCTTGTGCATATTTCAGCACTTACCTTGTGCATATAGCAGCACTTACCTTGTTTTGCTACAAAATGATTGCTGTTTTTTTGTTGATCAAGGATTTTTTGCTACAAAATCAAGATTGGGTTTTTTGATCCAAAAATCATTGAAAAAAACACTTGCTACAAAATGAACGGATGGGTGTTTCCTACAGATTCATTTCACAACCCCTTTTTTAATCCAAAGATTAGGCCCTGATTTTGATTTGTAGTGTGCGTGGGTCCACCCATAACGTTGTGAAAACTCACAGGGGCAGGTATAAACATTCTTCATAAAAGCCGGAGATCCTGCAGTGTATCCCGCCCTTTAATTTTGTTGTGCTTCTACAATGACACTGTGCAACACCTTTCAATTTGTGAATAAACCTCACTATATACGCCACGATTGATCGACATAAAACCAACAGAACAGCGCAGTCTCGCAGTGATACGTTGTTTCGGAACTTTAGATCGTGCTATTTCGGCAACACATGAGTTTGCACGAAAAGAAGTGACTTTTTGTCCAATGGTCGAATTTCAGCATCAAGAGTATCCAGATCACTTCGTTTCCTTACCGGCCTCCCGCCAGGAGTGAAAAATGAAGAGCCGAATCGTGAATTTTTCACGGACCTTGCAGCTCTCGCATGCGAAACTGCGAAACTCAAAATTTGATGAAAATCAAACCGTTCAGAGAGACTCTGCATAATTCTTGGCACAAGTTTCTTTGGAATTTTCTGTGATAGGTTCCATTGAATAATTCAAAAATAACTTGAACGTGAAACAACCTGAGTTTGCAGCCAAATACGAAAATGTCGCAAGCTTCCAGAAGGCAGCCTGCCCAAGTGTTTTTTGGTCCAGACGTTTGGGGCCGTAAGCCACTGTTGGTAGAGATTCCATGAGATACCAAGATTGCAGAAGATCTACCGGATCTACCCTCGACATTTGCTGTTCGCAAAGTGCACAAGAGCTTTAAAGCCTCTTTCTGCTCCTCCTTGGTCTTCAACGTCTCTTCCTGTTTGTTCTTCAATTCTTGGACCTACATGCCAAGGTCAATGCATAGCTGAAAAGAACCATCAAAAATCAGCGTTCAATGTGACGATTCTTGTTTGTATTTAGATAGTCCACTTTCAGCAGCTCCAAATTTCAAGAGTTGAAGGGCAACCAGTCAGGCCACATCAAGTCAGACTTCGGTTCTTTAAGTATGTGACCAGTTCCTATTACTTCACCCACCATGACAGCCTCGTTATTGGTCGTGGTGACGAACTCTGCATATTTTTCCCTTTCCTGTCAGCACATGCTCCAATAAAGCGATGATTCTGGTCCTATCATTGTAGAGACTTGTGCCACTCCAGTTGCTTTCTTGTTTCGACTACTTTGTCCAATCATGGTGCCTGGACCATACGCCAGTTCATGAAAATCATCATCACAGGCTCCTGCACATGCAAGCTTTTGCAACGTTCGAGTGCTGTTGCTTCCCATCCTCTTGACATCTCTTGACTTACTCAAAAAAAGACGCCAGGCCGCCTGGTCAAGTTCCGAAAATGCCTTTAGAATCCTTTAGATACATGATTTTGTGGTCTTGACGGGTTGGTCAACATACGAAGTAACCTCTCCTTGGCCCTCCGTTTGATGAGCAGCTCAGCGCTATGGTTAGCAAAACTCAGCAACTGTTCCCTGAGAAGACTCGGTGTTTGGCAGACTGAGAACACTACCTAGACCTAGATTCCTTGATTGATGACGTTCGGGGACAAATAGAAACACACAGAAACATGGCCAAATGCAGAGAAAGTCGGCTTGATTTCATCGTCTACAAGTGATAAGGACCAAGTATTGACTTGTGACAATGTAAGATTGTGACATCAATGCAAGTTCGGAATCTGCGTCCTTACCAATTGGATCAACTTGACCAAGGCCAGTACACAGTCTTCTCCTCCTTCTTTGTGACCTCATCTTGTGCCTGTCATTTGTGTCAGCTGTGTTAAGTTTAACTGTGTCTGTCTCTTTTCATGTCATCTGTTCCGTCTGTTCCTCGTTTTTTCCTCTTTTTTCCTTTTCTCTCTTTCTTTTCTTCTCAGTTTCGCCTCCTTCCGGATCTGATCCATTTCACCGCGGTAGCTTCGATGCGAACGCATCTTCTTTGCTACGCTGTGCCATTGCCTCGGGGTCAAATCGGACATCACCAGAAACAAAGAAAACGTAAACTATGCCGCTATACAGCTACTTAGTTACTTGTTGATGTTGTCGGCTACTTGCCAACTCTTGTTTGTTTGCAGAGCTGTAGTTTCATGTAGTTCCTAACCATTCGGACTATTCAAAAGTGCTGGTAGACAGCCACCCCGCACTTTGCAAGGGCGCGACAAGAAGAGATCTCTGAGATAAGTCTCACGGCCTCGACTACAACGTTGGCACTTGCGTATCATACCAGACAAGAATGACAATGATGGGCATGCCTTCTCTCACGTGATTTCATTTGACTTTGTCATGCATATTCGTAAACACTGTCAGAGATAGAAAGAATCAATTACAGTACTAGTGACTAGAATAAGATTGCAACTCAAGAACAGGAGCGGCTGAAACACAAAGACAGCTGGAGACAGCTGGCAAACACTCCAAGTGCACTACCCACTTGCTCCAGTTCGTAGTGCATCCTATCACCAAGGGCCTGTTGCCTGAGGCCCGTCTTCTCACCGTCTCACCCAGAATTGGATAGAATTGGGCCGGATGTAGAAGTCATTTGATTAACACCACGAGCTCCTACAAGCAAGTTAAGAATCTTATGAAGGTGTTGCTTCAATGGTAACCCCAAGATCTTTTCATAAGAAATCCTCCCCTTGATATATCCAAATTTGATTTGTTTTTGTTGAACAGTATGCTCCCGAAGTCTCTCAGCCACGTACTCGTCTTGTGCTTCTTTGCGGATGTTTTCAAGCTCCTCACCATCCCAGCAGTCAAAACAATATGACAAACACCTTGTACGGGACCAAGCAACCCCAAACTCAAACCCACGAAATCTCACAAGTCTCCTTTTTGTGGAGGACTTCGACCTTTTCTTGCTGAATTTCAAAGCGCCGTACACACACCTTGCAACAGTCTGCACCCTACTCCACATGTTCCAAACAAAATGCCAAGTTTGTGTGGAAACTGGAAACACATCTTGTTTGAATCGAAACATGTGGAAACTGTTGAGAGCTCAGCCTGCGGTCTGTTGAGAAAAACTGGAAACATTAGGTGAACGGCTTGCCTGCTGCCACCAGGCCAACCACATGTCCTCCATTCAGTCAGTTTCAGGCTTGATGCAAACCTTCGAAGATGGAGAATGTTTATCTTTTACTTATACTTCATGTAATATATACATACGCGTGTTTCATATCTTCATATCATGCAAATGGCTTGGAGATGTTTGCAGGGTACCTTCTCTGGAAATTATTAAGTGTAGTAAAGTGAGCTCCAGCCGCCGGTAACTCGTTTCTCAAGTGACTGAAGTCCTTGATCCGGACCAAAGTGACATTCTTGGAAGTATAAAACACCACGCGATCTTTCACGCGGAACGCCTGGTGAATTTCCAAGAACATGCTGCATCACCCACTAGACAAGGATGAAATCAATCCAGTGGAGGACTAAGGGAAGACTTTGGTTCATAAATGCTGGCTTGTTGATTTATGCACAGCATACTTTCACAGGAGTCTTATTTTTTTGCATCTGGCTATCTTGTCAATTTCCTCAAACGCATTTGATGGCCTTCCACAACATCATATTTCAAATATTTTCTAACAATAGCCCTTAGATAAATGATGTGGGCTTAGGACCAACTTGAGTGAGGCACTACAACCGCATTTGTATGTGACATTGCCTGCAGTTTGGGATTTGACAATGCAAACATGGTACAAAAAAAGAACACCACGCACAGCAAGGAATAACAAACCCAACGAGTCTCCGCATCCATTGGGACGTTTAGCATTCACGGCGGGCCTTCAATTTGCGAATTTCAGTTTCCTGTCAGACACAAAGAGATTTTCAGAGTTACAGCACTTGCCATGTGAAGTGTGCCTAAATTTGTGTTTTGAAAATTCCTAAAAAAATCCAAATGCAAACTCTACGGATATTAGAATTTCCACAGCCAACAATTTCCACAACATCAACGACTTGCGCCACTGACGCGCCACTTGCGGCGCCTTCTCGAGTTGCTGCTTGGCTTTGGCCACGGCCAAGAGCTCAGCAGCTGTCGACAAATTCAGGCGCTTCAGATGGGACCTGAAAAAAGTCAAAAGAACTCGAAGATGTTGAAATATATATTTTGTTTTTGATTTATGATTTTTCAGAAGTTTAAAAAAAACAAACATTCCAAACTCAGGAAATATCCTCAGGAGAATTTCTTTACGTCGTAAGACAGTGCACACAATCTGTCCTTTGAATTTCTTTGTAGGCAGCGAACTACGAGCAACGGAGTTTTTCCATGTTGCGAAGGGCGACAGAGTGTGAAATCTGTAAGTCCGTCGAAGAGCTTTTGTAGGTGCCCCAACCAAGCCAAAAAATGACGTTGCAACTCCTGACGTATCACACCTGGAAGCAAGCAATACAGAAATGTTGCCCTTGCCTCTTGTTGAACCAGGCTTGAAACTAGAGGAACACACTAACCACATGTGGGTGGCATTTTGTTATTTGTGCAACTTTGTCAGGGTTTAGTCTCTAGATGGTCTGCCCTTACGCGTCTTGACGGTTTCAAACTGCATAGACAGTCACATAGAGATTTTTGAGTTCAAATGGCACAGCCAACCATTGAAGAGACAGTACTATAACCAGAAACCGGATGTTTTCGGAAGACTTTGTGGAATATCTTTAGATATTTGTTGGTGATTTCGACGACATTTTCTCGTGTTGACCGTGGCCTTTCAGAAAGCGCTCTTGGTTTCTCTGGTGCAACCTTGGCAGTGGAGTTATCCTCGTGACGTGTTCAAACATCGCTGAGTAACAAGTGTTTGACGCACAACATACATGATATCATGAATATATGTGTAAATATATATATATGGATTAGACATATTACATATTACATTTATCAAATAGACTCGTATTAAGTATCATTTATGACTATCATAGTATCTATGTCATGTGTATGTCTTGGTGCACCAAAATGATGAAAGCTATTCCAAAAAAAAATCCGGCATATTAAAACCTCTTTTTTGGAGACATGACATAGAGATGCAAGCCAGGGAGCAAACAAGCAAGCCAGGGAGCGAGGGGAGGGAGCCATCAAAATACAACTGTAGAATGAACTTATGGCAAAAACTGTAGACTGCGCGCTCTTTTGTATAACGTTCATCCTGGTCCCGACGTCCCATCCATCCACACATAATGACTACTGGCATTTGTAGGACTAGTAGTACTATCTAGAAATTCCACTACCAATACCAAACGTCGTAGTAGAAGTAATAGTAGGAGTAGGAGTAGGAGTAGGAGTAGTAGTAGTAGTAGTAGTAGTAGTAATAGTAATAGTAGTAGTAGTAGTAGTAGTAGTAGTTGTAGTAGTAGTAGTAGAAGTAGTAGCAGTAGCACTAGCAGTAGCAGTGGCACTAGCAGTAGCAGTAGCAGTGGTAGCAGCCGTAGTAGTCGCAGTAGTAGTAGTTGTAGTAGTCGCAGTAGTAGTAGTAGTAGTAGTTGTAGTAGTAGTAGTAGTAGTTGTTGTTGTTGTTGTTGTTGTTGTTGTTGTTGTTGTTGTTACATTGTTGTAGTGCCAACTAATAATACCTGTAGTATCTATATAATTCTAATACTGGAAGTACGACTGCCACCCACCATCAGCACAAGGGGCCCATCACCATTGAGTTAGGAGGCCGTGGTGGAATCATAGAATGCTGTCCCTCTACAGGCCCATCATCTATACACATTCCATCACATTTCATTGTTGTGTCTCATGTCTCCGTTTCATTTTTTGATGTCTACAAGCTGCTACGAAAAATCTTCGTCCAAGTCGCCTGTGTTTGGTCAGACCTTGAGCGTGGACCTCGAGGTGCGGTGTACCACGTGGCCCGAGAGTTCGTGGAAGCAAACGTTTGCTTTGTTTTCATTTGTGATACGTTTTTGTTCGTGAATTTTCTGCATGTTCAAAGCCCTCTAATGTCGAAAATAAGTTCACCGACCAACTCTGCGAGCTCATCTTCGTGTCGTTCATTCACCTGGAAGCAATGCAGCCTTCGAATGCCTTCCGGGCTTCGTACCATTTCTGTGGGCTTCACATCTTGAAATTCTTAAATCTCAAAATCTCCAGATATATCAAGTGACTCAAGTGGATCCAGCATCCAAGTGCCACGAGGTTTGCTAGGGAGCAAGGCTCTGTGGAGCAACACCACAAAAATGGCAATGGAATGGACTTCAGTTGAAGACAAGGATTGCAAGGTCAATTCGTTTCTTGGGATGAAATACGAATTGCGTGACACTGTGACACTGCTTGAAACCACAAAGTCACCATGACTTGCGAACATCGCCTGTCTCAACTCATCTTGCAGCTGGCGTTGATATTTGCAATCATCCCACTTTTGCCTCAACACAATCTACAAGTACAAGTTGAAGCAATTATCATGCAATAGATACAAAGCATAAGTCAACCTGCATACTGTATACTAATCTGGATACAGAAGCTTGAGACAATAAATAAGCCCAAAGAATACCCCAACAGCAACGACATGATGGATCGTTTTCTGCGGACTGGATTTGTATAGATGAGAGGTGTTGACCCCAGGAGGACACTGGGAGGTAAATGTAAAGCACAGTTGGCGGAACCCTCCAAACAACTTTTCTGAAGCAACAGCCATTTGGGAGACAAATGTAAAGAATAGTTGGCGGAACCCTCCACAGAACCTTTCTGAAGCAACAGCCATGCGCCCAAAAACCACAGGAGACTGTGAGACCAATGCAAAGAACTGTTTGGGGAACGCTCCAAAGAACCTTCGGGGAGGCGAAAGCCATTTGCTGCAAAGAACCCAAGAAAACAAACGTGTCATTTTGCCCCAAGATCTTTACTATGGCTGAAGACCGCAAAGCTAACGTTGTTGAGGAAAAATGCAAAAAAGAGTATCAGGAACTGAACAAGTTTAAAAAAGTGATGGGGGAACCTTCCACAGAACCTTTTGGCAGCCCAAGCGAACTGCCCCAGAAGACCAGAGACACCACGAAACTTGCGCAATCTTGGTGGAACCCTGGTGAAACCTCGGTGCAACCTTGGTGGAACCTTCCGCGGAACCATTCGGCAGAGAACCAGAGACACCACGAAACTTGAAGAACTGGTGGAACCGTGCTGCACCCTTGAGGTTTGGTGGAAAACCTTGGTGGAACCTTCCGTGGAACCTTCTGGCGCCCCAAGACAGATCTGCCCCAGAGAACCATAGAGAGTCTGAAGGCAATTCTGCCCGAAGACCTTTACTATGGCTGAAGACCCGAAAGCTAAGGCTGTTGGGGAAAAATCAGCAACCTCGCCCAGATAGCACTCTGAGGATGGAGCAGGCAGTATTGAAACCTCAGGTGAAGTACGAGCATGGCTGAGGTCCAACGCCGTAACGCAACGTATGCCGATGTATGCCGCGTATGCCGTTATCACCTCTAGCGTAACAATACATAACATAATATTAACATATGTCTCGAGTCTCAATACTAGTTGCACAAGTTCGACTCTCAATATCTTTGTTGTTCACGTAGCAACGTAGCAACGTAGCAACACATTCGTCACCAGCTACTCCGCACTTCTTGCATGCCACGATGCACAAGTCTCCGTTCGCACTTGGCCTTGTTCTCTGCCAAGGCCTTGGCGGCAGGCACTGCAGTTAAATGGAAAAAACGTACAAATGGAAAAGTATCATTAAAGTCTATCTAAATCTTACTTCTAAGCAAACGCATCTATGTTTCCAAATTCTTCATCTGAATCCCTTTTCTCCTGGATGTTTAGGAAAGGTTGTTCTGTTCTGTTCATTGGTGTGTCTCGGTGTCTTGCTTCGAGCCTCAACAACCCGTGGACCACCATGGACCACCCTTACATTTCTTGGGCACGCAGCCATTTTCAACTTGTAGATCTTCATGCCCTGTGCCTTGACGTCCCGTTGAGACATGTTGAGACTCGTCATGACTGCAAAGAAAAAAGATGAAAAAAGATGTAAAAAGATGTTCACTCAGTCAAAGGTGTTCAAACCAATGCAGACGGTTCAGCGCAGACTTCACGGGACTAATTGAGACTTTTGAGTCCCCAACATGCATCAATTCAGCAGCGTCGTCCTCAAATTGTGTCATCAACCTCGAAAATATGAAGCGATTGGCTTGTTCGAAGATATGCATAGCAAAGTAATCAGGACATAGGATATTGATATGGGTGAATTTGTTAGACGCAAAGAAACTGTAAGCAGCCACCGAGGGGGCAGGACAACTTTCTAGTAACAGAATGTCTGCACAACCTCTGGTCCATTTCAAAAATGTTGCTTTCACTTGTCATAAATGAATACAAATGACGGATGCTTTGCAAAGCACCTATGATATATACAAAACGTCTATCATTCAATTTTGGAACTCGCGAACTTGATAAGATCCAGACAAAAATTGAAACATCCGCATCGCACTAAGGACAGGGCTGAGCAATCTTGTCTTCGTAGAAACGCTGTACACCCTGGAGTACGAACACGAGAAGATTTCACAGAATGAAAAGAACATAGACTCAAGAGGTGAGTGAACAGACAAACTGGAAGAGACATATGTATACATGTGTTTGATTACACTTAATTATATTTGATGAGAGACTTTTGTAGATGTCTTCTCATAGAACCCAAATCCTACAGGTACGAGCGACGTGCTCCCAGCCTGCTCCGCTCGGTATTCTTTCCACACCTGGCTGTGTGCCAGGAAAAGGACATAGTGACATTGTCTAGATAGGATCTTCGTAAATTCTTGGTTCTTGTTACCTGCTGTAGAGATTCTAGCATTGTCAAATCCATGCCAGCATTTCGCCAAACAATCGCCTTAAATTGTAGCAAGAGCACGGGGGGGTATCTGTCACATTTCCATCACAGTGTTTTGCAATTTTTGGCATCTCGGGAAAGCCAAAGCACAAAATCTCAGCTTCTTAGTTCAGAGTCTTCTTGAGATCATGAAGTCAACAGCACAAGCTTGAAATGGAGAAGATTGCAGAGCCCTGCTCTTCCAAGAGCTCTGTTAGCCGAGCCGCTGCAACAGAAATTGATGGTTGGCCTGCTCATTGCCTGGACGCACCAAGGCAAATTCAGCATCTAGGCCGGTCATAATTTCAAAATATGTCAACTATATTCGCTATCAAAATATACTGCTATTCAAAGAGTCAGTAGCTTCAGAAGACGTCATAGAGATGTTCATCATTTCATCATCAAATGTTTGCATCAGAAGTTCGAGATGAGCCGCTTGAAGAAGAAACAGGCTGAGATGCGAACCCATGGAGGCATAAATGGCATTCCTCAGAGTCTGAAGTTCAGAACCGAAGGATGCAATTTCTGCACGTCGACTTGGAACTTTCAAAATCGAGGCAAAACGCAAGACGACTACCACGACGCTTGGAACGCAACTTCTTGGAGTGATTCTTCAGGGCACTTCTCATGTTGTTCAACTCCTGTCCACGGAATTAAAACAACGAGTTACAAAGAACCAAGTTGGAACAACCTTTAATGCAATCAGGTCAAAAGGTATCAAAAGCTATCTGCAATTTTGATTCCAATCTCGTCTGGACTTGCACCCTATCAAAGTCAAACTCAATTGTGTTGAAGTTGGATCAAAAAAATGTGCTTTTGAATTTCAAGCCTCTTTTAGCTTTTCTTCTTGCTCAGCACGAACCTGTGAGGTAGCAGCAAGTGAGGCCCTTTGTCGCGGCAGTTCACATCTGCATCACAAGGTCCAAACCAGCTCTTGTCGGCTTTGAAACACCTGCTGTCGCAACATGTCACAACTGATTGTTCCTTGTTGCTTGTCTCCAAGCGAAATTCTGCCGTTCTGCCTAGATTTAGGTTTTTAGGCATCAAACACAATTGCGAAATTGCACTCAGCTCCAAGCCAATTGGCTCCACGCACTCAAACATTGCCTTGGAAAGTCGATTGAATGGCTGGTTTCGTTTTTCTCTGAAATCGCAGCAATCTTTTAACTTTTCCAATCTCAAAAAACTACTTCGGACGCCAGGATGGATGTCCTGGCCACTTCGACTTTTACTGGGTCGCAGTGCTTGACGCTGTTGAAGAGCAAAATGCGTTCTTTACCTGCAAGACATGTAAACATGAAATGATGCTTATCTATAGAAACCTTCTACAACTCTCCTACTGAAATGTGGTGGTTTCTGCTTCGAAGTATCCAGATCTATGAGAAACTCTTGGCCGTGTCCGCTGTGTCACTAAGCTGAGAAGCTGCACAAATCACAAGCCTTGCACAGTAGTGGAGATGAACTTTGCTCGCCGATCGCCTTGAGCATGTGTTGCACTTTGGTTGAAGATGCATAAAGCCTTTGAAAAATCATCTTGAACATCTTCAATCAAAGACGATTCAAGAACATGAGTAAGGCAAAGACCATGCAGCCTTTCCATCTTCTTCACCTCTTCCTGGCTTCGAAAGTTAGTAGGCCACTCTAAAGAGACACATCGGCCAATGAGGATAAGAAATATATTCAGATATATTGAGGATAAAAACGAAAATAGAATGACAAAACGAATAAAATAGAAATCAAATATTCACCCGTGTCTTTTGGGACTCCAATGGAGAAGGGACCATCGCCAAACGGGTCGTCAAAAGGGAGGTGAGGGTTCAATAGGGTGCCGCGCGGCTATGCGGCTCAGCGCTGCACCTCATGAATCATCTTTGCCTCTTCAACTTTTCGCTCTTTGACGCTCAACTCCACGCATTTGCCTGGCAGAGCAGCACGACAGCACGGCAGCACGGCATGGTGACTAAAGTCAGCCCAGCAATGTGAAAAAAAACTGACATCAATCTTCCGAAACTGGCCGAGCAGACGAAAATGTAAGAAGATTTCCTGGAATGGAACATCACACCATCCGGAGTTTCTCTACGAATCTAAAATCCACAAAAGCTCGACCCTGCCGGCCGTGACATGCAAGATTCATAAAAATTCTATGCTTCAAAACTGACGGTCCGTTGCAATGTTTTTTGCCAATCTAGAGTCCAGGGGATTGACAATTTGAAGCACAAGAATAAAATTAAAGGTGAAAATAGGTGAACAACATGTGCTGAACATGTGAGAAGCCTGTGCTAAAGATCTGAAAAAACTCTCACTTCACAGCCGTGGTTCCAAGACCATTCCCTTGTTGTGATTCTCGAAGAATCGAGCCGCCGTTCCTGAGTTCTGAAGGATGGCGGTTCTGGTGAACCGATCACACAGATTTTTTGGAGCATGCCAGCTTGGGTTGTGAGAGGTAGAGCCTAGAGTCATAGTGATAATATAGTCTATGGCAATTACTTGAATGACAATTACTTTAATAGTATATTCTATGATATTCTATGACAATTACTTTAGATTTTAATTAATCATTCATCAATCACATCCAGCAAAGGGAAGGGTTTGCTGTGGATTCATGGAATGGCTTGAGAAAAGGGCATGTCGAAATTGCTTGCAAACTCATTTGGAATGGCCGCAGGGCTTGAATTCCTCCATTTGGAATATCGGTTGTGTCAGAAAAAATGCCGATTGTCAGTGCTGCATGAAAGCCAAATAGAATACAGATTTGCGTTCTGAGTTGCTTGTGTCCTTTCAAAAATTCAATAAAATTATCCTGCGCGTCGAATGTTTTGCTCGGGCTCACACGGAAAGCCTTGTCCTTAGCTGCTTCCTGCCAAAGCAAAAACAGATCTGTTCGTTGTGCTCAAATTCCATCACTGGCCTCACTTGCCAAGACAGTTTTTATATGTTTTTGCAATCTGTTTTTCACTTTGAATTTTCATACAACAAGCAGGTGGTGCTCTTCGCAAGCCATCCACGCGCGCAAGCTCCACTTTGTTCAAGCGCTCCCGCTCTGCCTGATTCGGGATATACCATTTGATTGCGACTTTAATCATGAAAGATATCTTGGAAAACGTGATAAGGAGAAATGTGAGTGATATCGTCAGAGGAGACAAACATATTGCTTGCAGAGAATGCAATTGGCCTGCTCTCGAGCCATCTTTTCTTCCTGACGGAGCACACCAACTATTGTTGGACATGATTCGAAACCACAAGCACGAGTAACTTTGACACCAACAAAAAACATCCCTGGAAATGGATTTGGAGCAGAGAGACATTGTGGTTCCAACTAGGAAAGTCACCAGGTTGTGTGTGTCAACCGCCTACATGATCATCCGGCAAAGGGAGGAACATCCATGTGGTAATATGAAATTGACATCTTTGGGCGAGCAGCAGAAACAGCAAACCTTCGCTTCCTTCGTTTTACATCGTTTCGTAATAGCAGACTTTCACGCTACGCAAAGGCGCCACCGTAATCGCTTGCTTCGTATCGCTTTCGCGCCTTGGTGGCGCTTCGCCACAAGGCGAGCATGGCGCCCAGGAGCTGACCCTTCTCCCGTCCTCGAACCACCGAGTTCACACGGTTCACAATTTTCCATAGTTTTCCCTTTTCAAGTCTGAATGTTGATACAGGACTTGATATAATTTGATGATATTTCATGAGTTTGCGAAATTGAGAAACCAAAATCCCAATGAGCTTGGACATGCTCTTTACATTTACATGTCGTTTCCCTGTGACATCACTTGTGTCGAAACCCGGCAACTGACAACTGCTCAAAGTCACCCAGAAGTTGCATCGCCATCCGATCTCTGGTTGCCTGATGATCATTTCAACGCATCAATTGGCACCGATGTGAAACGAGTGCAAGTCAGCAGTCAATCGCTTGAGACTCTCTGGGCGTGAGACCAACATCTGCTTGTCAGCTTTCGACTTGAACTGATTAAAATCCTGCGAACCCGAGGAGTGGAAATGCTTCTGACTCACGCTCCAGGGTGCTCACAAGTGCCCCTAGCATCTCAACTCGTCCTCCTGCATCTTTTGCTTTGCCAAAGCCTCTCATACTGTCTTCAACTTTGTCTATCTGATCGTGCCTTTCCACAAGCCCTGTCACTACACAAACAGATGCATGTTCCCATATTTCCCTCGGTCTGTGCAGCCTCCTCCGCTTCTTTGATGGACACCTGCCAAAAAGACAGTGCACAAACACTGGGTCAAACTCCACCCCTGCATGACTTCTCGTATTTTCAGCATTTCACACTGCATTCTCTGCTTTCCGCCTGCGCAGCTTGCCGCCATGCCACCAAGCAGACCGAGAGGACGCTGTTGCGCTCAAAGCCTGTCAAAATCAAAATCTCGTATTCCTTACGTTCGTCTCCGATGAATTTGGATGCCACTAACATCTCCTCAATCAATCACATTTGCATGGCTGCTATTTTTTTTGAAACATGTTCAAACACCATCAATAAGTTCTCTTGCAGTGGATAAGGCAAAGACTGACCATATTCATCGCAATCTGCCGCGACTTTGTGTCCTTAGTTTTTTCTAAGCAGCACCCACTTTGACGCCTTCAACTCGTTCCACGCAGTTTGAAACCGCTTTCGGGTGAGTCTGACTCTGCATTTTTTGGCTTTGATGAAAGATTTTCAGAAACTCTGCTTCTGTTCATCTCAGATTCTCGGAAAATTTTCCCCAGCTCTTTCCTGTTCACTCACTTCTCGGCAAATACATTGAGCACATAAGCCGCAAAAGCGCATAAGCTTCCCACATTGAGTTTTTCAGCTTCCCGTTTTTGTTGCTTCAACTCCTGTACTATGCAGGGCACTGCGGGGAAGCTGTAGTTGACATATGGACGGACCGCGGTGTCAAGAATATAAAGCAGTCCACAAATTTTCGAGCATGAATGAAAGCAAGGAAACATGGAAACATGAAAGCATTGGAAGTTTATCGTTGCCAACATACGAAATTAAATGGTCTCACAGCGAAGACATCGACATCTGCCCTTCCTTTGCCGTTCGGTCCTCCTGCAACTGCTGTCGGAGCTCCGCCTGAATTGGCTTCAACGTGTCCAGCAATGTCAAGGAAGGACAAACTTACAGAGAGACTAAAACTGTGTGAAAAAAATAAAGTCCACAAAAAACAACGTTGCATTCCCTCAATCACCGAAAGCCAGGCCTCTCGTCGCTCTTGCAAACACTCCTGTAAACATGAGTGAATATCTGCAATACTTCGGAAGCATGCCCCGAACATTCACAGATCTCTTTACAAAGTTGATGGCACATTTGCAAATGTTGACATTTGATGGCATTACCATCACGGCTTGTCTGACTCAGCCTTGGTGAAGTTCTTCCATTGGATCCAACAAACTGAAAGGGTTGCTCCCAACAATTGACCTAACATGGCGAACATTGCAGGCAAAAAGAAAGCTTGATTGTGCCTGTGTATTGACGGGGTGTCTCGTCTCACGTCTACACTCTCAAGGATGGGATGTGTGATTTTAGCGACTGTATGAGTTGTGACCAGACTATCTAAGGAACAAACAAAATCCAAAAATGTGCATTTATAATTTGGTGTCCTTTTCTCTTTTCCAAACTGGTTTTATTCTTGCACTTTGATGCCTCTCGGCTTCCAGACTGACTGCCGCTTTGGCCTTCTTGTCGCTGGCAGCGGCCTACAACACCGGGGCAAGTTTCTAATCAAAGAGGCGGCAACATAACGGGACTACGTGGGACTACGTTCAAGTCCATGTCTAAACCAACTTTTTTCGTCCCCTGAAGCCAGTTGCGCTGTAGTTTCTTGTTTGTATGTGTCCCAGGTGTTTTGTCAGGTCACACTTTTGAGTTGCCCGGCATCGATCTCTTTTTGTCTCTTCTGCAGTAACTTGATGTCCTGCCACAGTTCTGAGGTCACAGGCTCCACGTCTTAGTATAAAACATGAAATGATACATGAAATGTATGTATAGATGTATGTACTGTAAGTTCTGTACATGCGCGCACAACACAAATCACTACCACTCATTGAAAAACAAAAAACAGAAGCTACTGCAACCATAACCAAAGTCCTTCTCATAGCTGCTGGCCAGCTCATCCTGCGTTAACACATCCGCTCCAATGCTCAAGATCCCTCTTCCGCGACTTGCTATTCTTAGTTTGAAACTGTGGAAAGATGTGCAACCAAACCATTTGATTTCCTTCCTGGTCGACATAACTACTTAGGTTTCGTATATGCCCTTCTCCTTTGGAAAGATGGTTTTTGCGGAGCAGACTTATGACGGTGAACAATCACTGATCATTTTGGCTCAAGAAAAAGGACACAGCCGACATGCTTTCGTTGCTAACCTACCGAAACAAGTGCCACATCAGTGGCCGGTCAGACGACAAGCTTTGCAGGTCTTCTGACTTCTCATTTATAGACAGTGTTCACAGTCTTGGTGTCTGGAAGCGTCTTTTCTTTCGTTCATCTCTTTTGTTTTTTTTGCCCATTTGCATCATGATATGCTCTAGGCAAACTTCCCGCCTTCCGCCTGAGCAAGATCTCCTCCTGTGACACGGACAGGAGGCACATGGTCAAAGGCAATTTGTCAACATCGAAATGAGACTGCCGTGACAAATTGATAGTTGAACTGCATGGTAAACATGTGTAAACATCATATAACATCAGGAAACTCAAAGGATTGCACTGAAAAAAGCCTTGCACAAAAACTTAGCTCAATAGACATTGCCACAAAACCACCGGTCGCTATGAAGACTTTTCACACTTGAAGCTTCGCCTTGGTATCCGCCCTCCACGCACTCACCACCGTGGAGAGAAGATCCAATCGTTGACGGCCTCAGACTGCTTACTGAGCTTACTGGGCAAAACTGAATTGTGCCATATGTCCTTTTGCATCCTTGTGTTCTTTTGAATTCAATTGAATGAAACCTGCGACGCAGTGACCGTGCAAAGTGCGAGAGAAAATGAGAACAAAAACTGCCCAAAAAGATTCATGAAATAAGTGATAAGTCCTACTTCAACGAGTCACCTTTGGAGTTTTGGAGGTTGGTAACAGGCTTCAGAAAAAAGCATGAAAAAACATGTTGGCCATAAGACCATAGAGGTTTGGTCCTTAGCACAGCGCCATAGAAGGCTTTCCCCAACTTATCCTGGCGATCGTGGAAGGACTTTGTGTCCGTTCAAATGACGCGGGTTAGAGATGTTAGGAGCCTTTTGTAAAGTCACGGAATGTAGCTGAGAGGAAATGCAAACAATCAAAAACAATAAAAAAAACCTCCCGACTACCTTCACCTCGGGGCTGGGGTTCAGGATGAATAGAAGCTGATTGCAAAAGACAAGTGGTTGACTAAAGCACAACTTTTGTCTAAAGTGTTGAAACATGTTGAACTACTTCGTCAATGTCGTCAATCTTTCTCACACAAACTCCGTCCAGCAACTGCACTTCTGATCCGAGTTCTGACAAACAGCACATCTGCTGGTCTTTTGGGAGGCCCCCCTTCATCCCGAAAATGCGCAAGAATGAATATCATGATGCAAAGTCAGCCCCAAAAAACTGAAGCTAAAGAAGCTCAGATTTGACGCAAAAATGTGGATTCTGGCCTTTGTGCGGTTGACGAATTCGTTGGTGTCTTTGTCCATCTGCCTGCTCCAGATGCCACTGTCACTCTGATCACTCCGCTGTCACTCTGGTCGTTCGACTCTTCATTCGACTCTTGTTCGAAGCGGATTCGAAGCATTCGAAGGTTGGCCATGCCGCCATGCCTCAACTTTCCAGTGAGTTCCTGCACGGCTTGCGCTTGCTGCTTTTCCACTTTTGTCGCTTCCCACACAAGTCGCCAGTTGTTGACCTTGAAAACACGCTTAAAGACCGGACAGTCCCAAAAATGAGAATTTGAGATATCAATTCTTTGATCCAACATAAAACATGTCAATTTTGCAGAGCAATTCTCAGTTCTCGACACAAATATGTAGCCAAGCGCGGTTTCCTGCATCAGTTCTTGACGCTGTCGCAAGTGTCATCAAGATGTCCAAATTTCATCGGTACAACGGCAACCAGAGACCTTGCTAAACGTCTGCAGTTCAACGTACAACAGCAACGACTGTCAAGCTGTCAAGCTGTCAAGCCATGCAGACATGCAATGCGACATGCAGACATGCTGCTCTGATGCTCAGGGCTCCTGTGATGCTAAACTGGGAAGCCATCAAATGTTTCATCTTTTGTTTCTTTTCCTCGGCTTGTTATGCGGATCGTCTCGTTGTCCACGGAAACCGCAATTCAATTAATTCACCATAATTCACCATTCAATCTTTTAGCCATTCATTTTCATTCCAAGATTCATCTTCTGCTCTTCTCAGCTTTTCCATCTGATCTTTCAATTGGCAAGTTTCAGCATGCTGTTGCCTCTCTATGAGGGTTTGCCTCAGGATCCATCTGGAATTGCAAACTGTAAGGGTCCCGGTGATTTGCTTCCGCACATGTGTCCGCCTCCAACTGATGACCCACTTTGCAAAGGCGTCGCTTTGAATTTCCTTTTGCAAAACATCGTTTTCAATTTTGGCTTTCATGAAAACGCCTCCAAATCCTTGCTTCACTGTCTGACATAGCCATACATAGCCCATTCCGGATCTTGCTGCGGACATGTTTGAAGCACGCCTTCTTGTCTTTGTTGAACATGTTGGCAGCCACCAAATCCCGAATCTGTTCGTGCTTGCGGACAGCTTCCTGTGCAGTCAGGCAGAAAAATCGGAGTGCTTTAGCACGGCAAATCAGAAAATATGTAAAAATGTTCGACAGATGGCAACTGGCGATGGCTAAATTACCAGTTCAACGGATTTCTACCAGTTTGCCATGGTCCCATCTGCTAAACATCTGACGACTTGGTTGATATACTGGCGGTTTATTAGAGATCAAGTCTAAGTTGGCAATGCATTTTTGTGTTGTCTAATACATGTTCCCTTATGCTTTCTTCTGCGTTCTGAAATTGTGAAACTAGCAACATGCAAATCCAAGAACCTGGCATCTAAGACATCGCCTTTTTGCAATTTTCGAAATTCGAAATCAAAATCCACTCCTTCTTCATGTTGTCCACGACATTCTTGTGATCACGCATGTCCTTCTCAATTTTCCTGGACAAGTCATAGTGATCAGTGATACCTTCACCGCCACTTCAACAAAGGATCCTAACATAGTACGTGAGTGATCTTTCACCTTTCAAGCAGTCCTGCTCAAGAGTTCATCTTTGGTGATGTCTTTCCATGCAGTGAGGAGCAATGAGGTGTTATCCCAAAGGACCTGGAATGAAGGAAAAATATACAGGAAGTAAAACAATGGGTTGAACAGGCAAAAAACAAGGAGAAATATTGTAGATGGTTTTCCTTTCTGAGTTCAAGCCAAATGGATCCAATGGCAAAATGTCGAAGAAAAATGAAGAAGAGATCAAAGCCATGTCTATTCGCCTTCTTGTACATGTTCATCCCGGCGATTGACGCAGCTTTATTGGCTTTTTCCATTTCCAGTCGCTTGATCTTCGCCATCTCCTGCATACCGGCACTGAAATTATGTTTCATTGATGTAGAGCGAACATTCCAGAGTTGGAACGAAATGATGTCAGGAAATGAAATTGAAAGGGTCTGAGAGCAAATTGCATCTCTCGAGATGTCCACCAGTCATCCCCACGTCATGTCAGTCGTCTCATCATTTCTCTGTACGCTGTGTCCGAATCACCTCTTCATATTTCTTTTTCGCTTCTTCTTCTTTGCGGCCGGATCTGGACTGGTGCGACCAAACATGCCACGAAGAGAGCGTCAACTTCTGAAGACTGTCGCAATAGGCCTTGTACCTTGGAACGTTGGCGGTCGTCATTCAAATCTAAATGAGATGTCCAAAATGACATAGCGGGTCTGCGGCCACATCTATGATACATTGAAAAAAGACACTAAGTTCAAGGGGTTTCACAGATTGTGAAGCAATGTGTACAGGTTCTCAGATTCTGAGTGGTTGGCATTCTCTTGGAGATTTCAACTGCCGCCTGAGGGTAAAACATGCTAAACCCCGGAGTCAACATCATCGACATCGTTTGCTGCATTTGCTATCATCTCAAACTCAGCAGCATCACTGAAATCGCTATGCCGCTATGTGCTATGATGCGCCATGATGTGCTATGATGTGCTATGATGTGCCATGCACCTTGGTCCCAGTTTCTTCCTGATTTCGCTTCAGTTTAGCCAGCTCCTCAGATCACTGAAACAGCAGGTTCGCGAAAAAAACACTGGGAGATATGGAGATGCTCCAATGCTCAGGAAGTCCTCTTCATGTTTCTTTCTGACCTGCTCATCCTGGCAGAGGTGTTTTTGGAAAATTGATGCAACCACAACATCCAGGAACTCGAAGCGAAGATAAGCAAAAAAGAAACACATCACACGACATCACGTGCCATACTGAGCCATATTGGGCCATGTGATGCCACAGGCATCTATATGTGCCTTCGTTGCAGCAGCACAACGGCGCCAGTACTCTACAATGGTGCTCATGTTGTCCTTGGATCCAACATGCTTCAACGATTCAATTGCCACAAACAAGAAATTGCTGAAATTTTGCATGGAAATTGCTGCAAGCAAGATACATCCCAGTACTTCCGGAACCTGGGTCAGAAAATTGCGAGATCCCTTCGACTGGAAAACTTCTCTTGCTGCCCCAAGGGTGTCTGGAAAATCTATGTCACCGAGGCATTGGCATCTTCTCCGCTAACGCCTATGCAAGTCACACTCTGGTGCCCACAAGGGTAGCACTTCCAACTGAACCATGGCTTTTCTATGCTTTTCTTACTTGAGGCTTGGATTTTAAACTTGCAAAGTTCAGCATCTTCGTGAGGATTGACAAGTGTACCCATGACGGCCCTTCCATATTGCTTATCCCGAATATTGCATGGCATGTTTATTGCACTCATTGCTTTTCACAAGTTTTCTTCGATCTTTGTTTTGCTTTTAAATTGTGGTGATTCTTCGGTCAATGTTCATGTCCTTTTCCTTCTTTGCCTGAGCAGCATTGTCCTTCTTTTCCAACTCCTCTCTCTTGATGCGGTCGAGCTCCTCCTGGATGGCAACTAGGGATTAAGATGACATAAAGAAGCTCACTAAATGTTGAAGTTCGCTTCATCGTTTCGTACAGAAGTCCAACGTGTCATTTTCTTTTTTTTCCAGCCTTTGTCTGGCATCTCCCAGAATCTCAAATTTAAATCAAAATCTCATCCCTCGAGTCGTGCAGGCGGCCTGATGCTTTCGTTTGGTCTCTGCGTCTGCCTTCTCTGAGCGTTGCTGCTTGGCAATGCGTTGCCAGCTGTCCAACAAGAACTTCCTCGAGATGAATCCGTGGAGCCGAAGAGCAGTATCGACCATAAGTCCGTAAGCCACCACTGAAACTGTTAACTTGACTCCACTTTTCACATCTTTTCACATAGCGCAGCATCTACAGCATGCCAAAAGTTGACCTGCCAAGACCTGCTTTTGAAACAAGCTTCTTGTTGTCATCCACGATCTTCTGAAACATCCTGCCGAACTGCAAAACATGCAAAAAAAATACAAAGAATCAAAAACTATCAAAAATCCACCAATGCAACAATCACTGCAACATTTCGTTTGTATTTTCAGCACGGATCGGTCTTTTGTGCTATTTGAAGTGCAGCGCGTTCTCCAGTTTCTTGTTCCAAGCGCCGCAGTGCTGCCAGTTCAGCCTGTGAGACATTCTCGAACATGCTTTCGAGGGACTGATTGCGTCAATGCAGTTGTTTGAATGCAAAAGTGTCAATTGTCGATTCTCAAGGGTCGATCCCGACCTCATGCTTCTTTTTGGCTTCTTCGTCTTTTCTTGCATCTAGCCTTGATGAAACTTCAGAACACGAGTGCTTTTGATGCAAAGTGCCACTTAACCTCTTCAGCTTGTGTCCTCTAATGGCCAAATAGTATTCCACTTGGATTCATCATATTCGTCCGATTTCAATGTCTCAAGTCTCCAGATCCTGCCAAGAGACGCAGCTTTGTGCTCTGCAATCCAGACGTCCAGGCAAAACTTCACATCGTCTTGGCAATGTGTCCTATGCTTCGGAATCTACGAACCACAACGTCAGGGGCATGACAGTTCAACTGGACCACTCACACTCAAAACACAGCTGGAATGTCACAAGTTTATCCAAATCTTGAGTCATACGTATACATAGTCATATACATAGAGTCATGCAATGTCATGCATATATGGTCACTGTTCACTTCGGATGGATCCGTTGCAATTTCAAAATGCAGTGCCAAAGCGTCTTGTACATCTTCTGCGCCAAGACGTCTGCCTCTCGAAGATCTTTTTCCTGCGAAATTTGCATCCAATTTCTCCAAGATTTACCTGGTGTCATTTCGATGAACCTTCAAATCCAATGTGAGCTTGACCTTCACAGCACATGCCTACGGACGGTATCACGATATCTCACGGCATTCTGCTGGCATCAATGACTTTTTCTCTGAGCACAACTGGAGCTTTTTCATACATTCCTCAAATGTCACTATTTCCACTCCCAGACTCCCAGACTCCCAGACTTCACGCTCCCGGACTCTCTTTCTTCGGCTTGGTCCTGCTGAGCTTTTTGCCGACCTTCTTCTTCGGCTTGCTGCTTCTTGAAGAGCTTCTCCTAACAACCCAGATGACAATCTGACAACAACCTAACAACCGGTTTCAAGAATGGTCCTTGTTTCTTTGTTCAAGCTGCTGTCCAAACACTCAGATTGAATTGGAGGCTTGGCGGCATGATCTACCCAGGAGGGTCAGGATGCCCCCAGGAGGGAGATCATGGGGCACAATAATGACGACAAAGACGATATCGAGATCGGATGCTCGGATGCTCGGAAAATGTCCTTCTTGTTGCTCATCACCTCTTCCTGCGTCAAAAGCAATCTTCAACAGTCACAGTCTCCCCTGTCACACGATGAGTCAACATGCGACTGGGTCTTTCCCAAAATTGGCCTATCCGACCTATCCCCAAATTTACAGGATTTTCCAGGTCCCTTGGCCTTCCATGAGTCGACAATCTCTTCGAACAAACCATTGCAGTACCTGCCATGTGGCCATGCGATGCTTTTCTCGCTTTTCGGAATCGGAGAACTGAATTCCTTAAAGAGCAGTGCTCAAATCACATGAAAATCTTTGAATTCACTGATGGGGGGACAGCTTCACCTGTGGCGAACCCCAAACAGCCAAGGAATGAATTACCAATGTTGGGCACTTGATGTACATCTGTTCTGCAATCCTGAGATTACCATCTGGACGGTTCGCATTCTGAAGGCTGTGTATCTCATTCCTTAAATTCTTCTAAGGCTTAGGCTTATACTGATTATTTGTAATTTGAAATAGATATCTTTGCATATCTTTGCGCTTAGTTGCGAGATGCTTCACAACAGCTGTACTGAAATGAGTCAATCCTTAGTCTTTTCCAAGGATCTGCTTCGCTGTGTTGAAGGCTCGATCGTTCTCAGCCTGTTTGAAGCGATGCATCTCCTGCAACACATGCAGCACAAATTCAAAAATCAGAAATCAAATTGGATTCTTTGGAGCTGAAAAACTGCCAAGGACATGTTTGATCTTTTTTGCAAGAGCTGAATCAAAGGTATAATGTGTCTCAGCATTGAAATCTTTTCAAAACTATATCCGATCTGCAGGATTCTTCAGGGTCCAAATCTTCACAAGTCGTCATCCAGTGGGAAGGCACCTGTTCCATCTTCAGCTTGGCAGCCTCTTGTGCCTTCTCAGCCCTTTCCGCCTGAAGCTCCAAGTCGTCACAAGTCTCTGGAAAGCATGGTGCTCAGCCATGCTCCGATGCCCCACGCCTTGAAGATGTCACGCCAGAGTTCCCACACTCCATCTAACAGTTCTTGGCAATATTGTTTGTACATCCTGAATTGCAGGAAGAATCATTTTCCAGTGTTTTCGGATCAAAAGGTGGTAGCACAATGTCATCATCATCATCATCATCATCATCATCATCATCATCATCATCATCATCATCATCATCATCATCATCATCATCATCATCCTCTATTTGAGAAGTACACCACGGTCAACTTCAAGTTCAAAAGTATCACATGCAAGTGCAAGACCTCTTCAAATCTCTTTGTCAGAGCATGAAGATACATAGAGATACACTGAGATACATCGAACGTATGAAACATCCTTGGAATGTCTTGAAACACGTTGTCCATGCATCCGAAGCTCTGGTCTGCAATCTGCGCTTTAGAGACTTCGCCCTTGAGAAGCCTCAGATTGGAAATGTCACCAAGGGAATGAAGTCAACGTGAACGTGAGGGCACAAGTTGGTTAAAGTTGGTTCAAGTCTCAAATCACGAGCTTGGCTGAAATCATCCGCTTCATTTTGAAAAAGGATCGAAAAGTCGCTTAAATGAAAAATCTATGCAAATGTATGCAAATGCGCGATTCTTGCTATTCTTCCCTGCCACAAGGGACTCTTCTTTTCGCAAGCGCTCGATCTCAGCCTTGGCTTCAGCCTTCTTCCTCTCGGCAGAGGATTGACGGTACGCGTGCTCCCAGGCCTGCAAAAGGATTCCAACGCAGAGGAAACAAATGCGTATTTGGACATTGTTTGCTTTGAGGATCTGGACATTGCGCACCTCCCAAACACCACCCAGCAGATTTTCGAAGTACTCTCTCTCCATCCTTGGAACTTGATTTTTTTGTATTTGAGTCGTACGACCAGCGAAGAAAATGCAAACAAGATACATTTCATATCATCAGCCACAATTTCAGTTGTGAGCTTTGAAAGGCACAACATTCCTCGCTTCATCAACTGAGGCTAGAACTGCTCTGCGATATCACGGGCTTTCTTCTGATTCTTTTCGGTTTCAGCTTCCTTGATCTTGGCTTTTTCATCCTGAGAGTTTGAGATCTGCGTTCCTCCATGATTCGACTGCATGTATAATCACCTTGCACGCCGTGTCAGATGCGATGTCGATGCATCTTCTCTTATCTTCGCTTAGTGCAGTGCCTCAAACTTCTTTTTGGCCTCGGCTTTCCGCTTTGCCTCAGCCTCCTCCATGTTTTTCTTCCTAAGCAGAAGATGATGCTATCACTTCGATTTCATATCCCACTGCGACGGGCGTCTGGATTGGTGGCAAAGAAACAAAGAAGTAAAGTAGCTATCTGATAATCAGCCTGTGGAACAAGCACAGAAGTCAAGTTAACTGCTATGTTGTTTTTCTTGTTTTAGTTCAAGGAGTTCTACAGGTGATACAGGTGAGATGCTCTTTCTCGTGTTCTTCGGCTTGTTGCTTGGCAGCAGCTTCCTGGTTCTTCTTGGCCTTCAGACACTTCGGAGTGCAAGTCAAAATCTTGAAGCTGGAAACTGATCGCAGAGAGAACATCATGGTCCAATCCTAGCCTTGTCCAGCTCCGCCTGATGTTGCTCAGCCTGCATGGAGCTCGAGCACACTTCTCGCCAAATGTCCCTCATACTCATTTGTCTCTGACGATTGAAGCAAATTCGACATCCCAAAGATATTATTTCGAAAGACACTCTTTACTTCTTTCCACTGCGTTTGTCCCCAAAATATGACTCGCTTGTCATTTTGAAATTCAAAGACTTGTGACTTGTGTATGTTGTTGCACTTCCCAAGTTGTTCACGTGATTGTCCACACGCTATTGCTCACCTGCAAGGCTTTGGAATTCTCAGCCTGGGGCAGGAGTCTAAACTCTGAACATGGAAGCACTGATAAAAATGATTCACTGAGTTCACTGGGTTCATTTCATGGAATTCTAAAACGGTATTGACTCCTTTGACTGACTCTGGGTTAAAACGGATGCTGGATGCCTCCTGCAAGGCTTCTTGCTTCTCCCTTTCAGCTCGCTTCAGGGCGAGCTCAGCCTCCTAACAAAAAAATGAGATACTGCGAACTGGGAACAGAGAGTGTAGAAGAGTGTAGAAGAGCGTGACCAAACATATCTCCAAGCTTGGCCTCAACTCTTCAATTTCACGTTCTTATCTTTTGTAATTTCTGTGGGTGGCTCCGGCCTTGGCAGCATCAAGTTCTGGGTCTGCAGCTTCCATCTCTTCTTCAATTTGGGCGCTTTCCTGGACATGACAAGTGTCGCATCGTTGCAGCAATCGCACCTCGGATCCAACGGTCTATCACCAGTAGTCGAGGCTCTGTCACTTTCGCTTCCTGGCAAACACTTTTTGCTGAGCTGATTTTTGCAGAGTTTACTGTTTGCGAAGCCGTAGCACTTAGTGCCAATGGTCAGGGGTGCTTTTCCTTGGAAGTTGGCTTGACAAATTCTCATCCCTTCACATTTCATGAGATTTTTCTGAGTGTACATTGATCATCTTGCAGCTGATAGGCATGATTTGTGCTTTGATTTCATCTTAAGCGGTCTTGAACACATTATCTTACAATCTGATCAGATACATTCTTATATCTTTCAATGGCAAATGACGGTTCTATTGCTTTTGGCGAGCCTCTGGTTTGGATGCTGACACAACCTGGAGCCAGTGGCAAATGTAGGTGAAGAACGTCATCACATTAAACAAACTTTTCAAAAGTGGCTAATTCAAGAGGCTTGAGATGCACGCTACCTGAGTTTCTTCTATCTTGCAGGAACCCTTCCTGCCTCAGCTTCCATCGCATCCTCTTGTGGAGCCTCAATTCTTATGAAACGTCATGTGGCGCCCAAAACAAAGTCTCATCATACCCTTGCCATGTGTGGAAAAGAACATCCTACTCGTGATCCAGCCTGTGCAACCTCAACCAGGGTGACCTTCCCCTGAGATTTCAGGCGGTGAATCTCCTCGCATCAATAAGCCGCACAAAGCAAAGATTGGACTGCAGTGAAAATCGCTTGGAGGTTGCGACGAATCTTCCTAACTGGAGTCCCTGATCAGAGACAGGATATTCAATGGATAATTGACAAAACTGTCTTAAAGTTTTTGGTAAAATCAGCAAGCAAAAATCTCCTCGCGCAGTTTGCGCACTTCCTGAACAAACATATTGTTCAGTGCATCATAGTGCATCTGGTAGCTTGCATTGACATTCCAAATGTCTGGCCTCTGATGAACCACCTGATTTCATAGCATCAACTTCTGCATGCAAACGTTTGGCTTCGGATCGAGCAGCCTCAAGCTCCTTGGCAAACATCATCGGCCAATCTGCAAATCTGCGGAATTCGCGACATAAACAGTCATATAAAAGAAACAGATTATGTTCTACACATCGCTACGCACTATCCAAGGAATTGTTCCCTGCTTTGTATCGTTTTGTTGCTAACTCTGAATCTGCCGGTGACGCCTCTTGGTTTGACCGTCAAAATGCACGTGTTTGGAAGACAAACAAAAAACAGGATTCCTACCACTTGAGACTGGAAAGTTACAACCTTGCGGCACTAATCTTGAAATTGTTTTGGGGCAAGGTTCACCAAAGGATTGAAATCTAACTTTTGGATTGCCCCAACAAACGACATAATGTGGCAAGCTGATCTTGCACAAAATGTTGATGCACACGGTCCCAGTCGGTACCGATGCGAATCGGGGTGCTGAAAAGTTGATAAGGCGGAACTAATGTTGTCACAACCTGTCAACACTTTCGTGCATTTTCTCCATGGCAAACCAAACAATCTTCCATACAATGAGCCAGCGTATAAAAGTACAAGTAAAGTGTACCGCTACCTTTGACGACCTGCTTTTTTTTTTGCTTTCTCCATCCGTCAGTTTTTAAATCAAGAGTCCTCCTGCAGCAGCTTGGCTTCCTGGCAGATTACAACGTTTTCGAAGAGAATACATGCAAAAAATCAAAAATAGAAACCCCAGTCTCTGAAGCATACAGCTGTTCTCCACATTTGTGCCCGTTGCAGTTTTGACCTTGCAATCTCAGGATTGTTCACATATGTCGGGGATATTATATTAAGCCACGCCTTCGCTTGGTCTTCCGGCAAGCCGGCCATGGCTGCCGACCGTAGACGATTGACTTCAGACTGTGCTTGCTCCAGCTCCTGTGGACACCAGTGCCG
This sequence comes from Breviolum minutum Mf 1.05b.01, assembly GCA_000507305.1. NCBI lineage: Eukaryota > Dinophyceae > Suessiales > Symbiodiniaceae > Breviolum > Breviolum minutum. Next base: position 15,400 of record DF242934.1, on the reverse strand, counting down.
TGCCCACTTCCGGAATTTATCAAGCGAAAACTGGAGTCCCTGATCAGAGACAGGATATTCAATGGATAATTGACAAAACTGTCTTAAAGTTTTTGGCAAAAATCAGCAAGCAAAAATCTCCTCGCGCAGTTTGCGCACTTCCTCAACAAACATATTGTTCAGTGCATCATAGTGCATCTAGTTGCTTGCATTGACATTCCAAATGTCTGGCCTCTGATGAACCACCTGATTTCATAGCATCAACTTCTGCATGCAAACGTTTGGCTTCGGATCGAGCAGCCTCAAGCTCCTTGGCAAACATCATCTGCCAATCTGCAAATCGGAATTCGCTGCATCACTTATCCTAGGTCCTAGGTCCCATCACCCTCGCTTCCATCATTTCTAACCCTACTTGACCTTCTCAGATTGAATTCAATCGTATCTGTATATATACATAAAGCAAGTATAAATATAGTACTTGCATGCACTTGCTCCACACATTACCACGTGCTGTTTTCTTATCCATCGCTTATCGTTTGCTTAAATCAAAAGTCCTCTTTCAGCCGCTTTGCTTCCTGGCCAGAGATGGTACGAGTTTCTCCAAGCTGTCAGTCACATGTTTTGGACGAAGAGAGAAATTGTATGAAGTTGTTGCCCCGGTCTCCCTTTCAAAGCATCAAATACTAAGGCCGCTGGGTCGTCCCATGGTACCCAACGTCTGCACGCCTGACTTGGCGATTTGTCATCCTGAGTCGAGGCCCAAAAGTTCGAGGTGACAAGGCAACGTATGGAAACTTCGAAAAATCTAGTCCACGAAGAGGAAAAAAAACAGCATCCGATCATCGGCTCAGATTTAGATTTTTGTTCAGTTTTTGGGTCTCTCACGGCTGCGGCGGTAGGAACTGATGATGGCTTTTGCTCTTCTTCTGCAAGAGCCTGAACGCGGTGGAGCTAGTGGTGGAATGCACGATGACAGATGCCTAAAACGGGGTAGGACCGGGTAGAACCGGGCCTTTGCTTCCAAGGCTGCTTGTAGCAGGTCCTCTTTTTCGGTGAGTTGTTGCCTAACGAAACCCGAACAAAATGACAAACACACTCCCTTCAACATATTGAGAAACGGCAACAGGTTGCTGACAGAACCAGGAACAAACAAACCCGGACCCTCAGTAATTACATTAAATCAACTAAATACATCAATCAGGCATCAATCTACTTCAGACCTCATGGTCAGCGGTCTTTCAATTTCTCTCCTTGGAACCTTTCACTCTTCAGCATTCAAACCTATCTGAGACATCTCCACACGATCAGCTTCCATCCGAGTGACTGCAAGTCTTCCACTTCATTCTGAAGGTCTTTGCTGGCCTCAAGTCGTAGGGTGTTGCATACCAGCATACCCTCAACATGAACCCCAGAATTGGAGAAAAAACAAGTTTGCAAGTGAATTTTCAATATCATCGAAGCCTTCCCGAAAAAGATTTGAACAAAGAAAGAAAGAAAGAAAGAAAGAAAGAAACAAAGAAAGAAAGAAAGAAAGAAAGATGCCCTTCACGGATCTTAAAGGTATGCAAGGCACCTCTGGCACCGCCTTGCTCACACAACCAAATCTTCCAGATGGTTCGGAAGGGTCATAGTGCCAAAAGCTATAACAACCAACGGACGAGACATCAGACCATTCTGCTCTCCCAATCAAACGAAACAAAATGAATTGTAGAATCAAGTGACATCTCTGAGCATGTTCACTTGCTCGAAGACGGGATCTTCTCGTAGTGAGTTTAACTCCTCCAAGTGAGTGGAACGTAAGTCGTAGCCCTAAAAAGAACATATTTCTGGAACACCAACATGACAGTTTCTGGTTTCGATTGAATTCTAGATTCGAAAGTGAAACACAAAGATACAAATATTCAGAGAAGTCAGAAAGTCCTGCTCCGTAGTTTTGAGCTTCTTCTCGGCTGCAGCCTTTGACTTCTCAGCCATCTTTGCTGTGGCTTCTGCCTGTTCCAATTTAATCCTGCCACTTCGCTGCTAAAGTCACACACGTCAGAACATTCAAAGCAAGAAGCACTTGGTGGTTTAGAATGGTTCAGAAATGTCTCTCCACCATGTTCCTCAACTACATGTAGCATCTCAACTGTCCCTTACTGTTGTCCCTCTTAACTCTCCTCAATTGTGAGATTTGCATCTCTGCTTCCTTTGCATCTGCTTTGGCCTTCTTCAGCTCCTTCAATGAAAAAATTACACCAGCGTAGACCCCAAACAGTTTACAGTAAGCAAATTTAGATTGAAACCTGTGATTTTGATTTCTGAATGTTTTTAATCTAGATGCGGCCACACCAACCAACACCCACCCCCCACATGAAGGGAGACAACCGGAGACACCGAGAGACAAGACCACTTCAGAGCCCAAAAAGGCGGCCACACCAAGCAACACCCACCCCCCACATGAAGGAAGACAACCGGAGACAACGGGAGACAACGGGAGACAAGACCACTTCAGAGCCCAAGAAGCCGACCACACCAACCAACACCAAGGCGGCCAGATCTAAAGTTGCATTAAGAACCCCAACAGTAAACTGTTTGCGGAAATACATTCATTCACATGAGTTCACCCTAGTCACAGCATTTGCATCATTGGCTAAGGTCTGGGAAAGAGCCCTAGCCCTTGCATTTACTTGCATCTAGTTACTACTTACTATCATCACATCACGGAAAGAACATGAAAGAACCATGTCAATATGGTCAAACCATGGTCAAACCATGTCAAATCTGACAGAGCCACAGAGCCAGTGCATTGAGAATGAGCTTCAATCGATGCTAATCAATGCATCGGATCGAAACATCGAGTCTGGCTGTGGATTTTTCATCTCCTCGCCCATCTCTTTCATGGCCGAGAGCTGCTCCTGGATTGGCTGAGTCGAAAGTGGAATTCGTATATTCAATTTCTGGATGTCGAAACGAATAAGAAATGAATAAGAAATGACCAAAACAAAAGAAAGGAATAAATAGATGGATGTATCTTTTATTATGTTTTCTTTCTTCAATTTTTTTTCGGAATTCTTCAAAGAAACAAAATCTTTGTCCGGCACTCCTTGGTGCCCTTCTCTTCTTGCTTCTTCTTCCGTTGGTCCTGGTTTCTTTCTGGAAAAAAAGAGATGAAGGTTGCACAAATGCAAATTGTACATAAATGTGATGCAAGAGTACAAATGTGATGCAAATGATTTGCACAGATGTAACAAGGAAAAAAGGAAATCACAAATTTACAGATAATGCATGATAATATCAGATGACTCTAAACAAACACAAGTTGGAGGCTTATGGCTTACAGTCATACCATTTTCATGTTCATTTAGACGGCTGCGGCGCCTTCATCCGTTCTTCCGCGGCCCGTCGTGCAGCATCAGCCTCTTCCTTCTTCCGTTGCTTATCCAAAAGCCTGCAACGCAAACCAAACTTTGGCCAAGTCTCAATTTCGATTCGCCATACGCCCCTTCCCCTTTTCTCCCTCGTCAGGTTGGCCTCTGCGATCTATGGCTTGCTTCATCCCCCTGGCCACGTCCGCGTGAACCCAAAATGTTCGTCTGCAAAACGCAACCGTTCTGCTCTTCCCTCCAGCCACGCTGCTCAACCTGTGGTTCCCAACGACCTCTGCTTCGGAGGGTTCAGGTGAAGTGCCTCTCGGAAGAAAGTGATTGCTTCAAAACCTAGTCTTGCCGTCTTGCCGTCTTGCCGTCTTGCCGTCTTGCCGTCTTGCCGTCTGGTTTGTGTGATTTCGCAAACTCGCAGCCTGAGTGAAGTTGGCCCGACAACAGGGACCGCCTTTGCCCGGGTGATTGAGCACCCGGGCTCCCCTCCTGACAGCAAATCGAGTCGACAATCTGGACTGACATTCTGTGCCTTATCTTGTTAAACAATGCCAAAGAATGCAAAAGACAACGTGTGTTTGGAAAGAATGCCTTCTAGATATACACATCGTATTACAAGTGTCTGAAAGGAGATAGAAATGGACTATAGACCAGCTATAGAATAACGAGAGACAGGTCGCACTTTTAGTGTTTCTCCGGAGGTTTCCCGACTGTCCGGCAAAGGGCCAACAGTATCTCGTGCTCTGGAACTTGTTGAGCCGACCTGTTCAAGTGGCACGATCGTGGCACCCGGGTCGAGTCTGGAAATGTCGGAGTTTCGACGAAGTGTCTTTCTCCGGAAAGCTTCAACAAAGACACATCTGAAACATCCAACAAAGACCCGTCTGTTCGTCTATCGTCTACTTCTCTGAGAAAAACCCTCAAAACCTTCGTCTCGATAATTGTCCAATTCCAGCTGTGTATGCATGCATATTTGTACAGTATTATTAATATTCATTAATATCATTATCAGTATGTCTCATTGCAATTTCCTTTTGCACTTGCTCTTTTTTCTGCTTCGCTTTTCGGAGTCATTTTTCCAGCTTCCGTAGCGACATGCCTCCACAGTTTCGGAGCCGAACTTCAATACAATGGGCTCCTGAGTTTCAAAGGCTCGTCATGTCACGTAATGTGTTGAGACTTGGAGGAATGGATAGAATATCGAACCATCACAGTTCGCAAGCACCATCTTTAATCCCTGTAATCCGAAGCAGACCTTGGGACTTCGTACAATTGACAATTGGATTGCAAGTTCCAAAAAAAAATGACAAAGGAACGCAAAGTGTTTCTCTGGAAATCTGTCTTTGGTTTTTTCTTGTTCGCGGCTGTTTTGTTTCGGTCCTGCAAAGAAGATTTCAGGCGCGCTTCAGCTTTGCTCGCGCGAGTCTCTGCTCTCCTTCAGCTGAAGCGGTTGATTCACATTCAATGAAGAAAGATGGAATCCGAAAATTGCTGCAATCGTTTACCCTCAAATGTGAGTGAAAGACAATAAAAGGGTTGCAAGCGTGCAAACAAAGAGACGTTCAACAAAAACCTCTTCCGGGACGGTCACGTCTCACCGACTCGCCTGCTTTTCTCCTCTGCATCCGTACTTTTCTGCTCTAACATCATCGCCTGCACAGGCACTGCACACTGGATCAGAATAGGATGGGAGACTTTAAATGCCAAAATAGCCAAAAACATCCAGAAACCTTGCGTTTCATTCATTCTTCGAATCAGTCTTCCGTTCATTATTCATCTCTTGCTTGAACGACTCGTGGTCAAATATCGGCTCTGTGGTTGTTTTTCATGTTGTTTAATGAAATGATAAGAATCACTTTCGCATTCAGAAGTCCGTGTGGAATGTCTAAACAAAACGCATCGGTCGGTGCGCCTCTTGTTTCAGCCGGGCGATCTCGGAGCGGGCGTGCGCCGTCCGGCTCCGTGCCTGGCATGAATGCCATTGGATTTGTTAAGTAGATATTCGTGTAGTGTAGTAGATTAGATTCTTTTTCAATGCGATATCAAAATTTATTAAATGGTTTTTGATTCGGTCTCCATGATTTCGACTTGCCTCAGCAAGTGACAAAAATGAAAGGCCTCTTTCACTTCGAGGGACAAGCGTTGCACTTCGTCAAGGCCTTGAAGCTACGCTGCAATGCAATCAAACCCAGATTGTTCGGCTGACGTTTTAAGTTTTGAGATAGCTTGAATGGTGTCCCTCAATGCGACCACATGTGGGTAGCCACGCGTATTTAGAGCTGCAAATCTTGGACAAGACAAGTGATCCAAAGCAAAAACACTGAATTTTGTTGAGCTCCAAACTGCTTTTCTTCAAGGCAGGCTGCAAGATTGACATCCTGAGCGAATGAATGTTCACTGACGATCACTACACATCTTCGGACTCGAAAATCTGGTGCTGGTGGGGCACACATTGAGGCGAAGATCTTCCATGTCGGAGTCCTGTACAAGCCTGACAAGACCACGAAACCTGACATTTAACAGCTACGTAAATAAGCTAAAAACCCCGGACTCCAAAACTGGAGTCACATGGCATCATTATGTAAATTTTTGCACATGTAACACATGTATGTACTTTGTCCGTGGAAACTCAACTCTTGAAATCTCTGAAGTTCATGACGAGAACTTGACATAGATCCACATTGGTTCCACCTTAATCGCCTCATAAAATCTCTACGTAGATTGGGTGAACAACGTTTCGCCTGTCAGCAACCTTTCATTCAATCTGTGCAGGGTCAGACTCGAAAGCCAGTTGCCAGCGTGGCCTCCTGGACATGATCTGTGTGACCAAACGCTCGGTCAAGTCCTGAAGAATTTCAGCGGAGACTGGAGAAATCGCTCGCAAGTGGGACGGGTGTGGTGAATTTTGCAATTTTTTCCCTTTGGACTTTGGACTTTCTGCAGCAAATTTGAGAGGTCCAAAGTCCAAAGGGCCCTTTTTCATCCTTTTTCCACCCGCTCCTGTGCGGAGGCGCCGCTGGCCTCGAATTTCTGTCGAAATCTGTCGAATCTTTTCCACGGTTTTTTCGGAACTGGTTCGAGACTCCCGTCCTCCGGACTTCTGCTTCGAAATTCCCCATCTGGACCTGCACAGAAAAAACATCAGAGAAGCACTCTGTTTTTTCCCTATTCGTTTTAGTACTGTGCTAAGCATTTACTCAGTTTTATCTCATTTTTCTCTTGACTGAATTTACTGCTCGTTACTCTAAGTCTAGCTTTGGTTTTCTCGCCTGGAGAAGCGGCGCGGCCAGGTGCCGCAGCCGCCGCCGGCAGAGCACTTCCTGCTGCACTGGCTGGAGAAGCTGCACCACTGGCGATGCGCTCGATGCGCTCTGGCTGGATGCGCCTTCGAAAAGTGAAAGACTGGTAAAAGTGCAGAAAGACTGGTAAATGGATATGAATCGAGTCTGTTAAGTGGAACTAGAGTCATGAGATGAATAGTGATGAATAGAGTCATTTTTCTGTTTTTATTTTGTGACATTGTTTTCATCTGCCTTGCCAAGCCCCGAGATGCGGAGGATGCAGTGCTCCGCGGGCGTCCTTTGGACCTGAAAACCGAAGTGACCAAAATTTGGCAGTTTCATCGTTTTTCATCAAGTTACAAAAACTGCTGCAGATTGATTCAACTTGAAAAGGGCAAAACATCAGATGTCTTGAATCAAACACGCAGTGTTCACAGCTAGTGAAGTTAGTGCCACTCTTTATCCCTCAAGGCAAAGATATTCACCATTCTTTAAGAATGCAGTTTTTGACTCTTTCCGATGCTTTAATACAAAATGCTATCGCTCTCTTCCCGCTTCGCAACTGTGTGACCTTGTATCGTGTCTATGTCGGTGGACAATCTGTACAATTTGCAGATTCTGAATGATTTTGGGGCACCGACCCACTTGCAGAGCTGCCAGAATGGCTGGAACTCCTCACCTTGCCTATGCAACACACGCGTCACACATGCATTTCACATGCCACGTATGCAGCAACGTGTGCAACCGGGTTCTTTGATGTTCTTTGTTGGTGCAAGGCTCAATGAGTCGATCAGTGCTTTTCAGGTCTGCAGAAATTAGAGGAAAAAACGGCTTGGAGCGGCTTGCAGATTTAGGTTTGTCTAGAAGATTCTCAAGGTTCCAAACACAAAACCCTCGCAAGACTACCATCTTCTACGTTTTTCTATAGTAAGCACAAGATCTTCTTCATCGGTCGAAGTTTTGCCGTTTTGCACTATGGTGAATTCGAACGTTTTTTTTGAGTGCCAAGTCTTTAGACCGTCAAAGCTGGACCTCCTGCGAACGCCATGCTTCCTGGTCCAGACATGGATCTGATTCAAATGGCATCAGTTGCTATGCTATCTGATATTCAACTGAGGATATCTTCAAGAACGAGTATGCACTTTCGATGACAGACGTACTGTTTTGTTTCAATATGTTTCAATAGTGCTCACCTGAGTAAAACGATTCTATCCTCTCTGAAACAGCCTTAGGAAATCGATGATTTCTGAAGATTCCAATATGACCTAAAAGGACACATACATTTACGCGCATGTTGTATTACTTTGTGCTATCCTGAGGTACCAGGTGTCCTTCTCATCACCATTAGCGCATGTCATGCATAATGCATGTCATGCATGGCGCATGGGTCCAAGAGGCAACGCCATTCCGTGGTGGAGCGTGTGATGAGTTGATTTGGTGGGGAATCGGCTAGACATGGCCTTTCATTCTGATACTCAAGTGTCTTCGGAGAAACGCCTCTGCCAGACTTGTGTTCTTCCAAAATCATAAGGGTTCGTATGATTGCCACCACAAAGCGCCCTTCTGAACTTCACATCTGCAAAGCCTACCGTTTTGTTACAAGACATGTATGTAGGAAGATGTGGGCTCTCTACAAGACGCTCAATGAGTTTCTTGAAGATACATCTGCTCTTTCAGCAAGACGATTTGAGCTGAGACATTCAGATCGGCGCCGCAGTGCCCAGTCCAAATCTTTTCAAAAGAAACAAAAAAAAAGTGCTCCGATTTTGAAAGAGACATGTTTGAATTGCTCCGGGAGATTGTCTGGCACCCCATGCCTCCGCCTTTTTTTCAGCATCGGAAACAGTTGTGAACCGCATCGAGCATCGGTGAAAAAAGCCTTTCCTCGGTGAATTACCGCATCGAGCATCGCTGTCGAGCAAACGAGATCAGCCGCTTCTGGACAAGCCGCGAGCGGCCAAAGCTGCTAAAATCGCAGCGCTAAAAAGAAATATTGCAGGTCTTTGTCAGGCAGATTTTATGGAGACACATTCTCCATATCTACATATCATTCTCTAAAATTGGTAGATTTGTAGATTTGCCATGGACAAAGCCTTGGTGCTAGAAGAAACGGGGCAAAAAAGGCTGGTTATCAAAGCCATTCGAAGCTCAGCCTTTCATAGTTCTGCAAAAACATCAAATTTCGAATTGAAACTGCTCAGAAGCCTCCTGGGACCATGACGTCAACATTGAGCAACGGAGAATTCTTTTGACGCTAGCAATGTGTACTGCGGCAAACTATTGGGTGGACTTTGGTGTCCAAAACCATGAGGTAAAACGTTTCTTCCATTTCATCATATTTCATTTTTCGATCAAAGACACACAGTCAAATTTCACATGTCACTTTGCCCAAAAAGAGTCGTCCCCACACCGAGGTTTCCATCTGACACCGTGACCACAGGGCACCCAAACGTGGTTAGGTTTTCTCTTAAGGGAAATAATCCCTCTGACATACACCTGCCGGCTGCCAAGACATTTTTGCACATAGGAATTCTTGGAGTTGGTTGCATCTACACAATCATGAAAGTTGCAAGAGAAACACTACCGCCTCTCATTCAAGGAAATCATGGCTTTCAATACCAACATCAGGGCAACTCAATTGCCAAGGCAGTAATCAGTACATTCAGCCTATGCCAGCTCTCAAACTTGAAGCTGAAGCATGAAGATTCTGGTTTTTGTGCGAACTTCATGTCTCTGTTTCAAGTGGAAGTGAGGGGCGATGTGATCACGAAGGGGGCATGGGATCCACGGGTCTGTCCAGGTCACGAGTCCAGGGGTCCCCCATGTGTGGCGGGATTTTGGGACGTCCAAATTCAAGGCCAAAGACATGGCGAAAGGATGATCCACCTGCTCGTGCAAGATGGCAAAGTTTGCAAATCACGCAGAAATAGCAGCAACATCCAAAAACTAAGCAAAATGCAAGCTGTTTTCAACATTTTTGACAGTTCTGACTTTGTATATCAGTGTATCTGTATTAATTACAGCACATTGACATGTCTTTACTATGTACCTTCTAATCTTTCTATTCGCCCTGTAAATCGTTATGTTGCAACTAGCGTCCCTCATGAATCTCATGCCATGGGCTTTACCACGTGTTCCCTTGTACCATCTGGACCTCTGAAAGCCCGACGAAGGGGCTTTTGGTCGGGCTTGACCTGGGCGTTGAGAACTTCAACTTCGCGTTGAACGATTTTTTTGTCGCCGCAGTTTGTCAGACATCGACTCGTTTGTCGCAGCCGGCAGCGGGGGCGACGGCGGCGCCGACGCCGACGGCGGCCGCGACTTCTTGCGCGATGCCTCGAAGCTGCGAGGCAAATGAGTCGACCTTCGACCTTTGCAATTTTCAGAGGTTTGCAAGATGTTATGAGAAATATGGGTTTTTGTTGCAGATATTTTCGTGGTCTTTTTTTGAATGCTTGGGAAATCTAGAATACAGAATACCGCGCAAATAACCCCCAAAATTTTGCGCGCCTTCTTGTTCTTCTGTTTTGCTGGCATGGGTGTGACCTCCTGTAACAGGTGGAACGAGAATTAAAAGCAATCTGGCTGAAACGTTGCCCATTTTTAGAACCTAGTGTCCAAATATAGAAAAAAAGGACGTGAATCTGTGAATAAACCGTGAAGCTAAAGAAATCTGCGAAACATTTCAAGAAGGTCCAACTCCAACGTCCACCGATGCCTCACTGTCCGAGGCGCGTGTACTGTCGTCGCTGTTCGCCTGGAAGCTGGAAGGGTGGACCCATGTGGATCCTCGATTTCACCCGGTGCTTCCCTGTTCAACCAGAGCCTTTTCCGAGGCGGTGGGCAAGTCGCCAACCTCCAAGGCAACAAGATCTATATAAAAGATGTAAGATGTAACAAGTAAAGAAAATGATTTAAAATTAATAAGAATCAATTCAGTTTATATAATGAGTTCAATGATTGTTTAACAAAATTGTGTCTTTTCAATAGACAAAAAGCACGCGTCTCAAAACGGGAGAGACTGAACTGCCTGCCTCCGGCTCAGCCTTGCTGTCACCTTGGAATTTTCCAATGCGCACTGCAACTTGGCCACATCGAGAACTTTCCAATGCGTCATCACTTCACGTCCAAGTCACTGATCAGACTTGTCTTGCCCGGAGCCTCCTTCAATCATACACATATTCTGCACTGTCGCATACATCGTGCATTCGCTGTTGAGATCACCTTGCACTCAACATTCTAATGTTCTATTCTGACACGCCTGGCTAGACTGCAAGCCCACTGCCACAGGCTGATGGTTGGACTGATCCTCAATGGAATGTGCTGATAAAATCATCAAAATTCATCAAAATTCTACGCACTGCTTTGGCATGAACTCGTTTTTCTATGCCGGGTTCCCCCAAATGCAAACCCGTAGACTTTCAAGTCTCAAGTCTCGACCCTTTCTTGGTGTCAAAATTAACAGCTGTGCAGTTGAAGTCTATGATCATTGTCAAGAATTGCCGGAAAATAATGGAATTATCATGAAGTATCTCTAGAATTAACTGCAAAAATACATGACACCTCAAAAAAAAAACGGGACCTGCACAGTCAACCTGCACAACACAAAGGTCCGGACCTTGTTCGCATGCATTTGTGACCTTGCTGAAACGCACAGGAATTGAAGTTAAATCATTTGATACTGTTCTTCATTTAGGATTGAATCTCAGACTTGTAAGTCATATATCTTGAAATTCCGAAAGTTTAATAATAATTTTGGACATTGCAAGGAACTCTTTCCAATCGTTGTCTCGGTGTTACGACTGTATGGTCTTTGAATGCGTCTGCGTCCAATCTGGGAATGGGAACGCGCTCTCCATTAGCATCACATACACTCCTCGGTCATTAAGACTTGGAACAGAAAATCTATGCAAGGACAACTCTGTGCAGGAAGCGTGGCATTTTAAAAGTTAAAAGTTGTTAGAAGCATCGAATTGTAGGTTTCGAAGAATCATGACTTCTCCAGCCGGCATGTCGATGGCAAGCTCAACTTGTTCACTAAGCTTCAAACCTACTGGGTAGCCACCTGTGAGAAATTCAATTTGAGAGCATCTTTCTCGAAAAGCGAAGCACGAGGCAACTTCGAAAACAACTTCGAAAACCACAAAAGCCGAGGTTGTTTTTTCATATGAATTCCTTGAGATTGAACATGAAAATACATAAAATGTGAGTGCTGTACCCAGCATCATGTAGGAAGGCCTTAGTACCTCAGCTGCACTTGTGAAAATTGGGCAGCGCACAGATAAGCTTGAGCTGTGATTGAAACAATTGAGTCAGCTGATCGACAAATCTTCCAAAACAGGCAGAAAAAAAAGAAATCCAGAGATTCTTCTTAAGTTCTACAGCCTTCTGGTAATCCTCCTGTCCTGGCCTTGCAATCTGAAAAATGTCTTACATCTGCACTATCTAGAGTGTACAGGCAACTTGACCGAAAGTCTGTCTAGTCGGCAGATAGATAAAAAGATGTCACCAACCAGGAATTCAGGTATGCAGTGAAGCAGTTGCACAGGAGTTTCTGATGGTTCAGTTCAAGTGCTGAGAGATCAACAACGTCCAATAAGTTTGTCTCATTGTATCTCCTAGAGCCATGCATTTAATGCATGCAGTAAGGATTGGTGAACTGTAGTACATGCAAGTTGACACGGCCCCTCGGTGTTCTGACTAGTGTAGTTGACACCGAATGACTGCATTTTAAATGTAGTCTCCGGGGCAAAAGTGTCAACAAAGCATTGACAGTGACTGAAACCAAAGTTAGCAATCTATGCTACCAGTACTGTAGTGCTTATGGGCCCTCAAGGCCTTGGTAGGAACACTGCACATTGAGATTCGTTTCACGAATCAACATCTGTCAGCTCCCACTTTCTGCGCTTTGCCAGATTCGTCATGCTTGCCTCCCTGGTTCTCGCTTAAAGCCTTGCCAACTTTGCGGACAAAGCCCAGGGCGACGGTGCCAATCTTGATGACTCCCTTGAAAAGCACCAACCAAGACCCCCATTTCTTTGCGCCGAAAAGGGCCATGTCCAAGAAGGAGATACAGCAACCAGGGAAGTCCATGAAGACACCTCGCGGTCCAACAGAAAATTATTGATCTGCACTAGAAGGCATTGCACAGCGACATGTCTGCAGGAACAACAACACAGCAAAACACATGTGACTAGCAAACATTGCAACATCGAGGCACATTTCCATTCCTTCGCCAAGTGATCCTCACGCCATTTCTTCACCGCCTTCTTGTCTTTTTTGTCCCTGAAATAGTTGACACCCATGCCGAGAATGGGGACTTTGAGAATGGCCGACATGCCGCACTCCGGACCCGGAGGCTCGGACTTGGAGGCAAGCTTCCAAATACCCAGGAGCACTAGCTGGTTGAACACTTCCCACAAGAATAGAACAAACGGGATCACGCCCGTGACAAACATGGAGTCACTGCCAAAGAAGTAGTACATGAGCATGAAGAAGCCGGCCATGACACAGCAAACAGCGAAGACCAAGCACGCCCAGATGACCATACTGGCGATGCTCCCCAAACAGGCCACCACCTTGTCATTGGTCCGGTCCATGCCCCAACCCCAGAAGTGCATCCAAGCGTCCATGCTGCTGGAGACTACATGGTTCAAGGTACCAAGGCAAAAAATACCAAAGGAAAACAACCCACACAAGAACTCCACGTCTTCTGAGTCTTCTTGATACTGAGATAAGCGGCACTCCGTGTCAAGGTGGAAGGCAGAAAACAACTGCGTTACGAAGATGAGGGAGACAAAGAAGTCCACATTGTCAATGAGAACATCTGACCAGTCTGAAAGCTCCATCGCTTGGTGGCGCAGGGTGCACGGCTGTGGAACGTTCGAAATCTATAGATGCCAAACACACATTCATGCGAATCCAGACCCCTCAAATTTCCTGCGGAATCTGCAAACCATAGACTCATTGAATGCTCTTTTTTGGTGGTTTTCATTGGGACCCGCACTGGAACCAGGTTTGCAGGAACCTGTGTACAGTGGCCCTCCCAGATCGAAGTCCAAAGTAGGGTTTGAAATAAGACTTTCTGATGTGCTCACTGACGTTGAGGCTAAAATGAACTTACAAATCTCAAATCAGAAGTTTCTGGAGATGAATTGCAAGTACAGAGTGAGGAGCGAACTGGAGTCTTCCACCTTGGTCACATTTCATTCCATTTCATGTATCCAATTTGACAATTGCAACTCTATTGTGTTAGTAAATGCAACTTTCCCAAAAGTCAAAAAACATCTTTGAAAACATGTTTTCAATATATTTCATCTCTAACTTGTCTGATTTTTTCAATATTCTTCGTTTTCTTTTCTCCGCCTCGAAAGGACGCTCTGTGGCTTCGCGTCGTTCTTCACAGTCTCGGCCTGTCAGAAAACGAAGCAAGGAAAACCAGAGCATGAAAAAATCAAATCTTCAAATCATGAAATTCAAATACTGAAAATTGAATTTGCAACATCATGTCGAAGAATCATTTGCAAAAGATTCACACGCATTTCGAGTCGAATTTCTGGGAGGCTTGGACCAGAATCGCAAGCTCATTGAGTCGTGTCTGGGCATCTCCCGCTTTCACTGTCATATTCCTGAGCAAAAATAATCTTGATCTTTTTAAAGCAGAAAGGTTTTATGATCATAGGAGGCCTCTGATGTTCAATGTATTCACCTTTAAGCTTCACATTGTAAGTCAATCACACTCAATCCATTTGTGGGATCACATAAGTCCATATAAATTATCTAAATTAAATTAAATACATAAATACATCCATACAAAAAGGATCCTAACTCACGGGGTGACAGATTGAGAGACTGAGACTTTGACCAAATTGGCAAGGCACAGACCCAATTGCACGGCTTGCAGTCCCTCAAAGGGAGGGTGTTTCGCGTCGGGCACTTCAAACAGTCTGACTGCATGTCAGGAATGATGCTGCATTGATGTAAAGCTTGTGCCATGTTTGATGCGAAGGTCATCTTTGGTTTGGTGATTTGGTGATACTTTGGAGGCTTTCGAGTCTTTCTCACCGGTTGGGGGCCCCAGCAGAGTCTTTTCAGTCAACACACACTTGGTCGAGTCGGATCTAGGATCCTGTGCGAGCACAGTAAGTTTGCAGAACCCCCAATTTATGATTCGCCTTGTATGTTTGCACGTTGTTGCACTTCAAAGTTCATCATAAGTGTTTTAATAGAAAACTGAAAACTCTATTCTTCAGGCTAGCAAGATGTGGAGGATGGTGCAGGACCATCAACATCTGGATGTCACGTGCAACAACAAAGCAGCACATTTTTGGTCAGCATTACGTTCGGAGACGTCTCTTTTTAAAATGGCCCTCCAGGTCAGCACCATGACCGACCCACGTGTTGCCTGCCTTTGAGAAGATGCAACGGCGAAACTGAAGCTCGGAGCTCTGATCTCGTCTGTGAAGTTCCTCGCATCCAAAATCAGACGAAGCCTTCAAGACTTTAAGAAGTACGAAACCACCTCACCCGATGAAAGAACTTGAGTGCAGCGGGGTGAACGAAAGCTGGGAAAAGTAAAGGGGGTACCTCAAGAAGCCCAGGATGGTGAGGATGATGCGGAGAATAAGGAGGAGGATGATGCGGATGGGGAGGATGATGAGGAGAATGAGCAGGAGGATGATGATGATGGGGAGGATGATGAGGAGAATGAGCAGGAGGATGATGATGAAGATGGGGAGGATGATGAGGAGAATGAGGAGGAGGATGATGAGTATGATGAGG
>DF242933.1:31244-47233 GCA_000507305.1 Breviolum minutum Mf 1.05b.01 | reverse complement strand
CGTCAGTCATCATCATCATCATCATCATCATCATCATCATCATCATCATCATCGTCATCCTCATCCTCATCATCATCATCATCATCATCATCATCATCATCATCATCATCATCATCATCCTCGTCGTCGTCGTCGTCGTCGTCGTCATCATCATCATCATCATCATCATCATCGTCATCATCCGAACCCGAGTGGAAGAGGGACCTTAGTTGGGAAAGTGACCTTAGCGGGGCAATCAACAAGGGGTCAGGGGGTGGTTACTCAATTGCGTACCTATATTCTCTATCATTATCTATTGTGTTCTGCAAAGTTCGGGAAAGACGCCTGCTTCGCAGGTACCAATTGACACAAACAAATAGCAGCTATCGAGCAACTCTATCACCCTGACTAACTATCCCTGGCAACATGGGTTTTTTTGGAATTGTGAGATATGTAGTGAAGGAAGGCTCCAACAAATTGTTTGGATTTTGGGAATGTATCTTCTGTCAGTGAATGTTCTCCCATTTCGGTAAAATAAGATGATTTGGGGTATCTATCGGTGGGTGCCAGAAATGTTGATTCTTGACCATCCATGCTGAGGCTGAATATGATTGTGATGGCAGCGGTGAAATCGATTACGAAGAGTTTGAGGGCGTCATCAGGACCTGTCTCATTAAGGGAAAGAATGCAACGTGTTCAGCAAATGCATGAAGGATTCAACGCCATGAGAACGTTTTCTGAGCTCAAGGAGGGTATGCGTAGGCTATCTACTGTAAATCTCATCCCAGCCAAAGCGAACTGGGATGAAATGGGAGTTCCCTTCCAATATCTTCCAATGTTGGGTCGTCCTTCAACCGGCAGACCGGTTGAAGATGTACTATGCTTGCCTTTGCCATTTGTACAGGAGATGTGCTCGTGTGCCGCGGCACTTAGAAATTCCTCCTGCACGCATGAGGCAGCTGTGGACGCAAGCGGCTACTTGACCAAATTTGGTGAGATAGATAGATAGATAGATAGATAGCTGCTAGCTAGATAGCTAGAGAGAGGGAGAGAGAGGAACGGGATGGAAATGGCAGGTCATTCAAATTTAACCCCAAGTCGACAGTCTCTAATATGTGTTTATCGTTAATTCGTCGTTTCGGCGGATCGTTGTGGATGTCCAATAAGATCCGAGAAGCACAAGCACTGGCAAAAAGATGCAAAAAGTATAGCATCCTCATCCAACCCCACAACGACAACAAATTATTGATATTCGGAGGAATTCAATCACTATGACATGATTGATTCCATTCACAGTCTGAATCTGCTTGTGCTTTGGGCACAGTTTCTCAAAGATCTTGGAGTCTTGAACTCATTGTATGCTGGCCGTCTTGTAATGTCCAGCATTGCTTCCTTGACTCCATGTCAAAGTCACCGTTGATGGTGTTGTGTCTTAGATGCCACATTTTTATGGCAAGGATTGCGATGGCAGTGGTTCCATCGACTTTGTTACTTAGTTTGCATATTGTGGGTGGACAAGCTTGTTGCTTTCAGTGGTTGTGTCATTTGCCCATTTTGACACTTGCAGTTGCGAAGGGTACACATACAGCATCATGTATACATGAATAACCTTCGGCGGTCCTTTTGGAAGAGGTTGTTCATAGCATGTGAGTACACACCCATTGCTGTCACAAACCCTGGAGAGCTTCCAAGACATGAATCGAACATGGCATGTGTTGAAAACGCAAGGCTTCAACAAGCTTAATCCTTTGATTTTGGTCCCTTTCGTTCGTCCCTTTCGCCGTTGAGGAAGAGTTTGCTTTGTTCTACCGGAAATTCTTTGAGGCACCAGGTGCTGCAGGCTTTGAAGCTTGTCCTTTAGAGAGCGCTTGTCCCGGTGAAATGGCATGGATGAAAATTTAGGACTTGTACTAAAAGAACAACACCTTGGGACCATGTTTAGAATTCCAAGCATCAATTATGGGGTGAATCAAAATGGACCAAGCATCATAATCCCATATAATCCCATATGTGTTCAAGTGATCCAAACACCTCCGAAACAGGATTCGAGGTGGTGAATTCGTTTCCCGGTGCTTTTTTGGGTGTCCCAAAAGTCTCCACTCCTCGCCACCGCGAAAACCAATGAAAACTGCCGAAAACCCAGGAGAGTTTCTACCGAAATGTACGACCACCTTTGGGAAAAGTCGTGGGGTAGCGTCAGGCACATGGATCCGGGCCCTTTCAAGCGTTTCAGCAGCCATCATGTTTTTGGTGGACAAAAACGACTTCAATCCTTTGCAGAAAATTCCTTGAATTTTTAAATCACATCTTTGGTTTTCATTGTCTTGGACGTCAGGTTCCACTTGATTTCAAACAAATTTTGGTGTGTCTTCAAGTTTGTGTTTTCCCATGATCCCTTCCACATCCTTCCACATCGAGGAGGTGCGGCGAAAAAAAAAATGCCACGCCGTGGTGACGTGACTCCGTGAAACTTGGAGGGGATAAAAATCCCGCGGATGATGGAAAGTGTAACTGATGTTTTTTGCTGATTTTGCCATTTGAAATTTATGCCGGAAGATGCCAAGAAAATTCATGGATAGACTTTTTGCAGATCAAACGGAAGTGGTTGTCACTATGTCACCGGAGAATGCTTGGCAGCTTCCGAGCTTTTACAACTGGGACGGGAGAGAAGCCGTGTCCAAATTGATAGTGTTTTTCGGAGTCGCAACGAAGCATGCTTTGATGAGGAGATGTCAACATGTCTATAGACATCGAATTCAACTTCACAAAAATGATACCCCCCGAAAACCAACAAGGCAATGGAAAATCACCATGTTAAATAGGAAATACATCTTCAAATGGTTGGTTTTCCATTGTCATATTAGTTTGCTGGGTTGCAAACCTTGAAAAAAAACAAAACAGTTGGTTTACCATCAGAGCTCAGCTTTTGGTGACCTGCCGCTAAGCAGACTTGGGATGTCAAATCTTTGAAGTCCGGCGGACAAGGTCTGTTGTATAGTATATAAACTAGAGCCAGCAGCGGAAATCTGGCACTTTGGATGTTCAGTGGCCTTCGATAATATGTTAACATATTGTTTTTGGTAGAAAAAAATGGAGTCGAAAATAAACCCAGCCAACATCTATGCTTCCATTGTATCCATACTGCCATTCCTTCGTGCAGCCAATCAATTCCAGCTACCGGCAAAGTCGGTGGCGGCAAACACTCGGCCGAGTGTCTTTTCAGCTGCCTAAACAATTCGGGTGGAGTCCTCCTGGAATAGGTGTTTCAAGAAACGAACATAAAAGATCTTTACGGAACAATTGTGATATACTGCATGTACATGTAATATATAGAGGATAGCAAGAATCGTACATTCATAGACTAAGTCGTTTTTTGTGCTATAGAAAATATATGCAATTACAATCAATCACATATTTATGAGTGCGCGTTGCACGTTCCTGGCAGCCCCATGATATGGTCAGGGATAGTAGTACTCATAGACATAATACGTACTGGTACGACTACGTGGTATGCAGTAGTCATAGTACTATTGGTGCCAGTAGCACTAGTAGTACGACCAGTATCTAGTAGTGTTCCCCCACTACCACCACAGAAGAGAAGGGGGTACAATGCAAACCCATAACCATGCAAGAGGGGGTGTGGCGTCTGGACAATACTCACCCATGATATATACATATGCATGTATGTGTATGTGACAGATATATCTGTAGTTATATATCTGTATAGGAGGCACGGCAGATCCAGTTGCTACATTGCTTCGGTCCCGGGACTCCACTCCTTTGTACAAAGGCCAGATGCCACAACGCTTAACAAAACAAGCAGCAGGGAACAGAGATGATTGGCATTCTGTACATGTATGGTGAGCTGAAAATTGAAAGACGGATTAAGGAGATAGGTACATCATGATATATGAATAAGATTGATAGGGAAATACAATAGATACAGTAAGAGACACGGATACATAGAGCAAGACAGAGAGATTGTAGATTGTTTATGTACCAGTACATTGACAAATAGAGAGATAGACCGGTAGACAGATAAACAGATAGAGACAGCGACGAATGACAACGATAATAATCACCAACACCTTGTGCGTAAACAAAATCAAGTCCTGTCCTTGCCCAAAATTTACATAGAAGAGTGGTTTCACTGCTGGACAAGAACGGCGTGAATTCAACGTGAAGTTGACGTCTGTGTGTTCCTGAAATTGCACCTTCTTTGGATCCCAGGATCGAGAGTTTTTTAAGGAAACGTTGAAAGATCCAGAACAAGAAAGCAAAAAAGATCCGGTGGTGTGCGTGTCAAGATCACTTTTTGGATACAGTCCAGGCAAGTTCGCCATAAATTATCACGTAGGGTCAGTTGATTCCTCCTGTTCGTTTGAGCACAAGGTGGAATACAACTAGTCTTGACGTGTTGCGTTGAGAATCTGCGAGAAAAAAAACAAGATGCTGCATTGGGACCGGAGCGAAGTCTAAGAAGCATGTTCTTCATGACAAAAGAAATCTTTCTTTGACCACTTCAACCGGCCACAGGTGCGCATCAACTGGCCACCAAGTGGTTCAAGCCATGGACCTCAGGATTACAACACAGTTAGGGCTACATATTTGTTTATAGATATGTGCCAGCGGGTATGAGAAAAGTATGGGAAAAATGTGATTCATTGTGATTCAATTGCTAAGATCCTGGTGTCATCTTCCCTTTTCAGAATTTTTCTGAGTATATAATATGATGAATACAGGGACTGATTTGGAAAGCATTTCACGGGTGGATTCAGCTGAGGCATGCGCTTCGTTTGGGTGGAATAAAGAGTGCCTGCGCCAGTGCTGGTTGTGCAAGTTTGGCAGCAGGTGGGTAGGGGGCTTGAAGATTTCAAGGAACCTTAAGCTGCGAATATGAGATGGTCATAGACTGTTGAAGCATCTGTTGGGAACTTGAATATGTGGAACTTGAAGGCAAATCCTTTTGGGGTACCCAGATGTTGGAAACCATCAACTTGGATTGTCTCAACAGGGCAGGCCACTCAAAGCGATTTGATCCAGAAGAGAAAGATATGCCCAGCGATTTTGGGAGTATAGAAAGCTTGCATTGCGAAGTGAAAAGACTGATCCCAAATTTAATTCCAAGTATCAATCTAATCGAACAACAAATGGTCTTTGGCCAGTTGGTGACACCTCGCAAGCTGCTCGGGAGCTCTGGCATCTCGAGGGGCTTTTGGTTTGTGTGTTACAGCGCTTAGAAACATTCGTGTGGATTTGGATGTGGTTACTATGGTTTACTTGGAGAATGGTGATGGTACCTCATGATTTTGGTACTTTTTTCTGTGTTTGTGGCAGGTCTTTAACTTGGGCCTATCCTATCTCTCTCGCATCGCTAGTCACAAATGGATACAAATGGTTCAGTCTTCCAAGAAGCCGCAAGGTTGGCAGAAGCTCCTAGGCCTGGGAAGCTTTTTGTTGAATCTGATTTTGAGGCAGCTTTGTTGCAGAACTTCGAAGATGAAGGACTCTCCATGAAGGCAGGGGGAAATGTTGATTTGGCCGAAACACGAAGTAGATTTCGGGAATCGCGAGAAAAGCGATTCATCCACTCAACTGCTAGGTCACATAGTGGATCTGAATGGTAATCGTAGTTGGGCAGCCATGGCAGCCTATTGTTAACTTATAACTTGATCCATTGCAAGACAGCAGCAGTCATTTCGGCGCAGCATGGGTCACAGGTTCGTGCTTATGCATCACTTGCCAAAGCATGGGCGGCCAATGGCAGGATCTGCTGCTGAAACCAACATGAAACCCAACATGAAACCGATTCGTTCAGAGGCCAAAAGAGCCGTTTCGTAAAATGCATGAATGCCCCACTGGATGAATGATTTCCTTCACCAGCATGAAGATGTCCATCATTTGAGGGTGTTCCATCATTTCCATAAACTAATGGATATTGTGAAAAGTCTGACGAAAGTAAGCATACATCCGTGAAAATACAATGTGACTCTTCCAAGATGTCTATCCTGTTGCCACTCTGCTTTTTTCCTGACCACTCGTCACTCATTCAAAGAATCACCGGGCTACTTGACTCTTGGAGTGGATCCTGCATCGGTTTGAAGGATTGTTTTGGCGGTCTACACCATCACCAGGATGTACGCTGCAGGTGGAACGAGCAGAGGTTGAGTTGAGCCAGAGTTCTACCAGTAGAAGCACGTTTCCTAAATCAATCAAAAAAGCATCACCAAAAACACTTTGCCCTGAAAGATCCCAAAGATCTACAGTAGCATCAGTAGCAGAGTCAGGCCATCAATGCACTCCATTGACCTGGGCGACCATCCTGGAAGCGTGTCATTCCCCTCGAAGGTGTGGGCGGTTTGTTGATGGTGTCGCAAAAGTGTGGATGTCTACAAAGATAGGTGATAGCTGTATTCATACAAGATTACGTATAATAGATTATAGATTATAATGTACATATTCATATATATGATATGTATATATATAGATGCTTCTATACACTGTCACTGTATATATCTTTGTTGTATGTATATATATCTTTAGAGAGACCCTGGATAAACTGTTAAAAATGTGAGACGCATTACTGGTCACCTCATCTGTCGTCATTGACTCCTTCCCTGAGGCCCGGCGAGGTGCAAGCCCCGTGAGAACATGGGGGTAGCTGAAAAAGGTTGAGATGCAGAGAAAAGAAAACATCCCCTGTTTTTTGGCAGGTGGTTTGGTTGAAAATTGAAAAAGCAAAAGCAGTTTGCAAGATGTAAAGGTGAAAGATTTGCAAAATCTTGGTCGAAGAGGCGTTGCTGTCTCTGCAGGCACAACTGTTGCTTCGTTGCATGGCAGAGCACAAGGCTGATATTCCAGGTTGGCCTGCTGTCACCGTTAACAAACAAGTATGTAAGTCAGTCTTGCCAGGAGGTACATGCAATATATGTAGAACATTCAGACTTGTGTAATTTGTAGGATAAGTTCCTCGGACCACCCTTGTTTACTCTTGTTTTGTTTGGTAGACGCGTGTGATCATCAGAGTCAACAAGAAGTAAAGAAGGTTGATAAAAGTATCATAATAATGTGTGCACACAAAAAAATGTGCGATTTTCAATTTTCCAGCATGTCGATTTTATACCATGGATCCAATTCTTTGGACCATTCTCTGCTCACAGGGGAGCGTGCTATGAGTGCGTTGTTGTGGACCTTTGGTATGCATCTTAGACAGCTGAGCAGAGGAATTGCACTTTCGCTTCTACGATAAGTTTCAGCTGTTGGATTTTGGGAAGTCCTCAGGGTTAGGGACTCGATCCCTTTAGATGTTCGGAAACAAAGCCAAAGATGACACCTACGCAGTACTTCGCAGTAGAGATCTAAATGTTAATTTCCAGGGTTTGGCTCTTCAGGGGGCCAAACCAGCACCCCTTCAACTGTCATCAGTTTCACAGAGTACTGGAACACCTGAATGTTAGACAGCATCAGCATGGTCGCATGACATGACAATCAAGATTGAGGTCCAAATCAAGCTGAAAGAAACTTGGAAAGACTGCTCTACAACTTATGGTTGAAGGTTGGTACGACCCTTAGAATCGCTTTGATCAACAATCACAAATCAGAACTGATGTCAGGGTGAGAAGATAGAGACAGAGTCTAAGAAGACTTCAAGGCTGGTGATAAGGAGTTCAGTACCCAGAAACAACGACAATAGGTACTCGCAAAATGATGGGATTTAGAATGATTTCGCTTGAGCTATGTTAGCTGAGGGCCAGCACCGTCCAGAGATTCCGTGGAGGAGGGGACACCAACACACATGCAATCACAAGCGTATTGTAATTCTGTATATAAGAGTTGAGATAAAGGTACATTTACATGAAAGGGGTTTTCCCCAGCGTAGGACTTTGGGTATGTAATGAATAGTCTCAGCCTCAGCTAAAGTTTTTTTCTGAAATGGTGAAAGATTATGTTTCTTTCGCTAAGGTTTTGGCAAAAGATCATGTATCTGTTCTTGAACAATTTTCGTCCTTGATGCTTCAAAAACATCGTAAACGACTGGGTTTTTTCTTCTAAAGGCGCAAACATGCCGCTAAATATAGATTTTTTGACGTAAAGTATTTGACCGCAACAACAACAACAACAACAACAACACCAACACAGTGTGCATTTGTATTTGTGGGATGCCTGTACTTGTAACCTCGGTGCGGGCAGACCCTGCCGCGGAGCGGCATGAATACATGTAAATCAACTCATTGCCGAAATGAGACGAAGTAGATGTTTTGAGTCTTTTCAGACTTTCCACACACAGGCACAGGCACGATGAATCTAACCTTGATCCAAGATGATCCAGGTACATTTCTGTGACTTAAGCCGAACACATGTTCTTTTCTGAATGCGTTGGTCATGTATTGCTTTTGCCAGGACATTGGAGAGGAGCCCTGCTGGGCGGAATTACAGAGACTGGCTTTCTTACCACCTGCTGATTACCACAAGCACATCCTGAAGAGACTTCCCAGAACGAAACTTGCCAATGCGATAGCCGTTTATCGTCGAGGTCACCAGCTAGGTAAGGCTCGAGACCTGTGTGGTCTCTGAGTTTGGTGCTGTGGCACAAGGGCATCAGGCGTTGACTTCATAGTGCACCAATCTTAAGGCCTTTTAGTAAAGGTTGCCTTGAATGTGGCGCATGACATTGGAGTCAAAAAAGGGAACTTCAGATGGAGGAGAAGGGATGTATGATTGGTGTACAATTAGGATGATGCATGATATATTCGATAATAGTTAGTATATTATATTATATTTTAATATATTTTATGCATACATGGGAGTGGAAGTCCCAGATTGGCAACACGAGGCATGTGACACAAAGCTGGCACCTGAAGTGGACCTGAAGCTTTGAAATAGACCCAAATTGCCCGATTGGGGAGCCTTATGGGATCCATTTGATTGATGTAAACGTTTCCCTTTTTAGAATGTGTAATCCATGAGGGTTATTGAGCTGTTTGGCTGGGGATATTAATTCGCTCCAGCTGTTTGGCTGGGACAGTGAGCCGAAAAATATAGAACCACCATCAAAGAGAAAAGATCTATGGTGCCAATGGTAGCTCTCCAACTTTACCATGAAGAATGTGTTGGTGATGTTAGGTTTAAACATACAGTGACAGGTTTTTGATGTAAGAAACGGATGCAACAAAAAAAAAGTGTTGCACGGTTCCAAGCGTGCAGCTACCACAAACATGGGTGCGTGCCATAAACAGGCCCACCGGTAGCAACATAATCATCCATTTTGCGCATGGCGCCCTAGACATACTGACATTGCATGACTTGAGTAGAATCTCACATCCCATAATTCAACTCAAGACTTGACTACGCCATGACGGAGGAGGAAGAGCTGAAGGCACGGGGGAGCCTTGAACCTGCACTCCTTACAAATCCTTACAATAGGTTCAGTTTGGTAAACCGAACTAATCCGAAAAACACTGGTTTTTGCATCCCAGCATTCAAGTCATTCAAGTACATCTGAGGCGCAAATCCGAAGTTTGGAGCAACATGAGCTTTCCCAGATGCGCCAAGGTTAGGAAGGGTTGGGAGCGCAGGTGGAAGCGACCATTGGAGGAAATACCTTTGAAAATGCCTGTATTTTTGAGCTTAAGGTTCCCACTTAGAGGGGATATGATATAGCGTATACCTGGAAAATATCCTACTAAATTTCAAGCTGCTAGTGCTATTGAGACAGCTAGGAAACTAGGGATGATGACGTTCTGTATGAATTTGGGGTCTATTTGAAGCACCAGAATATACCAGAATCACTGGTAGCTATGAAACGCCATAGTTGGGAAAAGAATGGAAAAGATAAGATACCTACTTGTCAACAGTTCTTTGTCGGATGTTTTTAAACACAAGTTACACATACTAGTACACCGAATTGATCCGAATTGTAGGTACTGCTGGCCATCCAAGGTATATGTTAGTTTTTATGGGCAAGGCTCTAGTAGAAGTGTCAATCATTTTGATGTTAGGGGGGGTTCTATCTTTGACGTTTATTTTCTTCTCTTGATTGGTGTCGATGTATTTGATGATACTTCAAACATGAGTCCCTGTCACGTGTCACACAGTGTCAGGCGCAATTCTGCAGTGTAAGGTGGAGGAAGCTGAGATGCGGCACAAGGAGCTGCAAAGAGATCTTGAGGCGAATGGATCAAAAGACACAGTTTCCTATGGTTTCCTAGTCATCCAAATGAAAAATGTTCCAAACCACCAACCCAAACTTTGTGTTATTGGCAAAATATGGCGTGACATTGGTGTCACGCTTTTTGAAGGCTTCAGAAAACTGCTGTTACCGCAAAATTTGAGAGAAACAAGTCAAAAGTTTTTTGTCAGGATATTGTCAGGTAAAAGACTTCTCTCATTGGACGAAAGACCTGCCTAAAGTTGAAGGGAGAGGGAAGAGGAAAGCCATGGATTTTCGATGATTTGTCGAAAGCCCTACCAATCACTATAGACTGGAGGCTCGTCGCGCCCAAGTGCTGCAAGATCAGCAAGAGGAGGAGATGAGACGAGAGCAGGAGGCGTCCAATTCCTTACAAAATATATGATGTTAAAATGATATGGTGGCTGGGGGGCAGGGAATGAGCATTGCAAGGATATCTAGAAAACATTCAGTGAGTCATTGACGTGAACTTCCAGCAACTTCACCCCGAAAACCATCCGGCTGGTGCCTTGAAAAAGTGATCCACTATTTACGGTGTCATGTTTTGCTTCATTATTGCCTTTGCAGTCACAATGAATCAATCCCACCACGGCACTTCGTTTGACTTATATATAGATAATTGTAGCCTACGTTTGTTGCATTTTGTTGCTTTGGGAGGCTATGGTTCATCTCGAGGAGAACCTTCAGAAACGGCCCCTTGGCATCATGTTCAGGGTTCAACACCGAGATGAATGGCACGCGACCTGGTTCGGAAAGATCCAGTTCAACAGGAATCAAATTGGTTGCTTCCCTAGAAGAAGGTTTCGATTCAAAGGGCCAATGGTGTTGAATAATGTATGAAAGGGGCTGATGAAAATTCATCAAAAGTTTGGATATGTTCAAAGTTGTCTTTGACCAGAATCTGGTCTAGACAACCCTTCATCTCACCTTCCAGTGTTTTTTGTTGGGACTTTGAGCGTCACTGGGATGCCAGTCTGAAGTGAAGATTCCGCTTGGGATCCCCATTCCCTTGCCCATTTAAGGATGAGAAATAAGGAATCATCCTGGTCACTTTTGCATCAGTGGATATTTGGTGGATGCAAAAAAAAACATCCAAGGTCACCCCCCATGGGATCCAGACCATGAACTTCCCACCAAAAAGGTTGGAGGAGCTCCGTGTCCGAGAGTTGGAAGTAGAACAGTCCATGCGCTCGGAGCAACAACGAAAGACCTACCTTGAAGAGGAGGCACAACAAGTCATTGAAGGAACAGGTCGTGTTGAGTCATTTGAGTCAATAAAAGAGTGTTTATTTGCAGTGGCAAGTTTGGAAGTGTACAAAATTTGTTGCTTTTGTTGAATGAAGGACTTATATTGATGCATATGCTTCATGAATCCATGAACCTAAAAGAAAGATGTGTATTGAGATTCACATTCTGGATCTCACAATTGCACTTTGCTCAAAAAGAAACCATTAAAAGTTGTCACATCCATCGCATGTGAATTTGCTGGCAGAGATGTTTCATGCCCAGTGGTGGACATGTTTCGTATGATGTAGCCACGGGCGTCAGCCAGGTTCACTACTGGCGAAGCTGTGGACAAGCTCTTGTGAAACGAGCAGGCAACCAAACATTGTCCCGGTCGGCACCGTGTTACTTGCAAAAAGGAACAACTTTTATGTTCACCCTGCCCTGCTGGGAGAGGATCCAATTTGATTTGACAAGCATGATTACAAGCATCATTTTTAAATGGGTGGTTCAACCAACGAGCTGTGGAGTGGCGATCTGGCGATTTGGCCAGGCAGCGAAACAGCTCTACCAGTCGAGAGAAACAAGGAGTTTTGTTGAATGAAACCAGTGAAAGCTGTCAATGTTCAAGTCATGAATGGTCAAAAACGGATGGTTGTTGTGCAGGTGGTTTTCTATGGTTTTCTATGTTGGTATTGCATCTTGGGATAGTTGATATTGGATCC
Source organism: Breviolum minutum Mf 1.05b.01 (assembly GCA_000507305.1). Taxonomy (NCBI): domain Eukaryota; class Dinophyceae; order Suessiales; family Symbiodiniaceae; genus Breviolum; species Breviolum minutum. The sequence continues at coordinate 35,116 of DF242933.1, read as the reverse complement.
TCTCATGGTGCCAAAGGATTGTTGCTAATTCTTGGCAAATTCACTTGTGCCTATGCGAGGAGCATTCATGAACTATAGATCTTCAAAATCTGATTGATTTTTTTCCTTGGCATTTGTATGTAACATTTGTCATTGTTCAGAGTACACTAACATTGAAAGCAAAACGTATTGGCACACTGATGTTTCAATTGGTAGTTTTCCCGCACACTTCCTCGACATGCGTGGCTCATGCTACCATGAATCACGAGGTTTTATCCCTTTGGTTTTGGCAGGAGACCTCCAAACATGAAGCCGAGCTCACAATGGAGATCAAGGCATGGGGGGTGGGAAGAAGAAGCTTCAAGAGTTTCAAGGCAGTTTGGGAAAGGGCCCCGAAAAATTTGAAGAGGAAACATCAGAATTATAGAATTGAACAACTTGTAACTTGATGCAAGATTCGTTTGGACCTAAAAGTATCCAAAAGTCCAGGAAAAAATCAGGTTTTCTGAGCGAAGGCCATGGAAGTGCAAGGCAGCGAGCTGCGGCTTCGAATCAAGGCCGAAAAGCAAATGTTGGCCACATGAAGATGTTGAGATATTGTGTTTAAATGGAAAAATCTGGAAAAGATCCCACAATAATGCCACAAAAAATGTTTTGGAAAACTTTTTATATAGATTTGCGACTCAAGATGGTGGTGGTGGTGGTCGGATTTCATCCTGTTCACTTGGTTTCCTTTGATGTTTCCCAATGGTTGACGTTCACCCGACCGGGATCGTACACTTTGACAGGAGATGGAACGCATGGTGGCCATGAGCCGAGCACAAGAGGTGGACTTGATGACCAAAAACCAAACACTGCAGCAGAGTTGGAGTGCTCAGCTCTGGCCGTGTGGAGTTTCAGGATGATTTTAGGAATTTCAAGAGCAAAAAGGTTATGATTTTATAAGACTTATAAGGTTTTCACAACCACGGCCTGATATTGTCCAAAGTTTCAGCCAAGGCAGTTGCCATCCCTTGCACGGCCAAGGTCTGGCTTTGGCCCAACAAGCATTTGCAGCTTCACAGGCAAAGGCTGGCGACCAGAACAACAAAAATGGGATTATGGATGGCATTCAGGACATCTCAAAACATTCTGTGTAGCTGAGGCAAGTGCTGAAGAGATTTAGATTTTAGGGTATCATTTCACTTCTGCATATTGTTGTGTCTCCTTGTTGGTACCTCATTGGCATTTTGGAATATGATTTGATCTCAGGCGGCGAGTCTTCAAGTGGAGCTGCAGAAGGCAGGCGTCATTTTCACCCAACTGCCTGGGCTGGTGAAATCTTCAGATTGTGTCCATAGCAAGAGGCAAGTCACCTTGGATGCAAATGTTCACGGTAAGAATCAGTAAGATAGGCAAGGGTCAGGAGTTATGCATCCTTGGTGCGAGACGCGTTTTGGGAAATGAGATGTTTGGGATTGCTTTGGTGACTTTCAAGCTTGCAATTTGAATACAAGTTTCGCTTCTTCCAGATTCTTCTGGTTCGGCTCTAGACTTTTGGCATTAGTGCTCAACCAAAAGGTGTATGGAACAAGTTTGGGTGTAGTTTATTGTTCAATAAGGGTACTTGTATCGGGATATGTCCTGCTAGGTGGAGGCAGTGAAACCAGCTGTCAGTTGGGCCCTCAATGGAGAAGTAGATGGCAGGAGGTTTATAAACGTTGAAGCACTTCACCCTGACAGATCTTTCTTTGGATGATTTTCTGGGTGATTTTGTTTCGACAGCTGAGCGAAGTTGTGGATCTTGACCCTTTCATGAGGTCCAGAGGCTGTTGAAGAAGGCTTGAGCCACGATGAGGTGGAGTATTGGAGGAGAGATGGGTGTGGTTAAAGATGATGGGCGGATCTAATCCACTGCAAGAGTTGGACCATCTTCAAAGCATGTTGGGGTCCCGAATTGTGGCCCGACATCATCCCTGTAAAGATTGTTCTTATTAAATTGGTGGACTGAGTGTATGGGGTCCCATAGGCTGCAGTTGGCGTGTTGATTGGCCAATGCATGGATTGCTTGCCTCTGAACTTTCAATTTTTGAGACGTCAGGAGGCTGGGTTTTTTGTCCCCGCCTAGGAGAAAAAAGCAAGAGAAGACCTTGGAGGTTCTTCTGCAAATGGGCCAGATGTTTTTTGGTTTTTTGCACGAGCGGTTGCTTTAGGCACATGTTGGGCATCCTGCCACATTTGTGAGTCCATATTTTCCGTCCGGCGGAGTAGCGGCTAAAGATTGTCGAAAAATGTGTTTTTTGCCTGGTTGATGATGGGTGGCCGGAAAAAGACAAAAGAAATTGTTGCAGAAATTGGTTTGAAGCTATTCCGACGGTCGCACTACCGCCAAGAGCGGTTTTTTTTGCTTCTCAGCTGTGCAAACGGGAAGTGATTGGATGGAAGAAAACGCAACTATACGATATGTTTTGCGCATGTTTGTGCATGTTTGATAAAAAGGTGCAAACATCACTATGTTTTTTACATAGGGCCCGGAAACCACTTTTTAACACACTTGTTGCATTGACACCAAAAAACATAGTGAATACCAGTGTTGGTGTGATGTTTGTTTTTATTGAGGTTCAAAATCCTGCAAGTACACACCACATGACCCTGGAAAGAGCAGAGACTAGAAAATCTTTGATCCACGTGTGGGCGGCTCCTGCCATTCACCCTGATGCAGGTGGACCGACTTAGCAGCGAACAACAACGTTTGAAAGCTTTGCTGTTGCGCTCAGGGGCCACCACGGATGTATCTGAATATCTCTCCACAAGGTTCTCATGGGCGGGTAAGAGGCAACAGAGATGTGTTTTTGGTAAAAATCAAACCGGGCCCTGCCCAGGTAGTGTCAGCGAAAAATACGGCAGATTGATTCAGCCATCATCATGAGACGAAGGCAACAGGATGCAACAGGTATAGAAGAAAAGCTGTAGAGGCGCTACCATGTCTAAAAGCAATCCAGGCAATTTCTTGTATGACAACTAAGGTTTTTTCAGAACTTGTTCGTTTTCTACAGGTTTCTTAATGGTTTTCTTGCTGATTGGCAGGGGCTGTGGCACGCTGGACGAGACAATCAGTTGGTTCGCAACTTCCCTCTTCAAATCTGCCTTTATTCGCCGAGCTTTCTGTCCGTGACCCAGTGAAGCAAGTGATGCGATATTGATCGGTAAGGTATTAGCAGGATGAGTCTGACAGTTCTTAGCGAATATTGCTACGACTTCCATGATTTTGAAATCTGAGGTGTTCATTTGTTCGTACTCTACAGCTGGATTGTATTCCTTCTATGGTGGATCTCCAGCCGAACCCATTGATAGATTGAAAATGGAGTTGCAGCTTCCGGAGAGTATTAGATTGCGATACTTTGGGTGTGTTATTTTTGGAACAAGGACCTAGAAATTAAATTGCTGGCATCAAGGACACGGAACTTAAGAGAATGTATCGGTCCGGAAATAATAGTCTGGAAGATGACCCGAAGGTTTCGGAAATTACGAACTTGGACCTCGAGCCACAATTTAAGTTTCGATGTTAATGTTTCAAAAGTGAAGGGTCTGGATGTCAAGGTTTTGGAACGGGGAGCGTTCCAAGAAATGGTTCCGGATAAGAAGGGTTGGGGCGCAAAGGAGTCAAAGTTGTATGGTTTTCATTGAGATGTTGAGAGTTTGCGTGTTAGTGATGGTTGGGAAATTTAAACAATATGTTCATATAATGAACGGTGAAAATACGTAGGTTGAAAATGAAACATAAAAGCTTTGCAATATAATAAAGGTTTTGATCGGTTCGGAAATTGATTTGACTTTAGAAATATTTAATGACATTTAAAGACAAATTAGATCTTTATTGATGAAAAAGAACATACAAAAAATTAGATTGATTG
>DF242933.1:0-31239 GCA_000507305.1 Breviolum minutum Mf 1.05b.01 | reverse complement strand
AAATTAATTATTTTTTTTTTTTTTTCCACGTGGCCCAAAGCATGATGCACCTCATCGGTGGCTGACTTCTTTGGCCACCACGTGTACAACTCAAGCCATCCCAATGGAGGGCGTGAGCTGGACCCTGGTATCCAGAAAAAATAAAATAAAAAGATAGATCTAAGCTTGCAACTCACCAATTGGCCCGTGCAAACTCCATACACGACCGAGGTTTTTTGAGACCATTGCCTTGTAGCCACATTTTCCGTATGTGCCAGCTTGCTACCATAGCATCTTGCAATTTGCGCAGATTTCCAACCCGCATGGACGCAAAATATTGGCGATCATCCATAATTCGATGCAAATGTGGTTTAACATCTTGAAGGGAACACCCTTGTAAGGGATAGTGGAGAAGAAAGTGCTCTAAAGTCTCTGCATATTTCACCAATCTTTGGAGGCAAAATAAGCAGCAGTTGTTTACTGTTGGGTGGGGTATCCAGATTGCGATCACCTCCTCGCAGACCTTGACCTCCTGCAAACAAGCGGCTGCAAATGACAGAAGCCAGTGATCTGGAAGAAAGACGGTTCAAGGGCGTGTTTACAGCTCCAAGCATACATCGGCAGTTCACACTTACCGGGTAATGTAGCAATGCACTGTGCATGGAGGCCTGAATTAAAAAGCTGTCACGCGCAGCATCAGTCAAACTGTCTTGGTGTTTCCGAAGTGCTGTTTTCCATCCTGTTGGTGGTGTAAAATTTGGCTGGCCATAAATCGCTTGGACGTTTTGCATAGCCAAAGAGCCCCATGAGCCAGTAACACTAACTGAATGAGGAAGCAAGTGGGTCATTAATGAATGAGGTTGCTCCAAGGTCCGCCACAGCAGGCCCACTCTGCGGCAAGGGATCAGCACCGACCATGGGACCCATGCCAACTCCAGAAGTACTGGAGGTGTCGGAGAGCGCTTTTGGTAGCCCAGAAGCATTCGGCCCATCTTTCGTTGCATTCGATCATAGATATTGAGATGACGGTTTGTCAAAGGCAAGGCTGCAAGCAATGGCATGACTGCACTTTCCACATAAAGAACCCAAAGTCTCGCAATCAACGGCACTGGTATCGACTGAGACCTGCACCATCTCATGAGAGTTGCTGTCTTGATAATGGAACGGGACTGAATGTCTTGCAGAGCAGGCAGTACAGAGCCGTCATGAGCCACCACACCCCCCAGGTAACGATATTGATGAACAACTGGCAGTGGGTGACTACCCACCTGGTGGACGCTTTCAGTAGGGCAAAGCGGCATCAACAATGCTGACTTGTTCCTCCCAACATTCAATGCCATACGGAGGTTTTGAGTCCAATGTTCCACTTGGGTCAAAGCATCTTGGATTGCCTCATGGCTGTGGACGCAGAATACCAAATCATCCACGTAGCCAAGTACCGGGCATGAACAGTGTTGGGTAGGAAATGTCAAACCTACCTTGGCATCAACTAAGCGTTGATAAATTGCATCCGTGAGGAGAACGAAGAGAGCAACAGACAACGTGCCACCTTGAGATAGTCCTGCTTCATTCCTCCAATCTCTTGTGAGCTCACCCGTGATGCATGCACGGGAGCGCAAGTTTGAGAGAAAAGCATGGACAACACAAAGGTCCTGTGAGTGCAACCCAGGTACACGAAGTAGAGCATCAAGTACAGTGAGTGCAGGGGGGCGGCAAAATGCCGCTTGACCATCCAGAAAAATAAATTGTGTTTCAAGGGGTAAGATTGCCTTCCGACGGAGGAGAACAAGTTCATGAAACAAAGCAAATGCCATGTCCGTGCCAACAATACCTCCATGCTGCTACGGGGATGCCCGAGCAGAAATTAAAGACCACATGCGTTTGAACATCAACCTGTCCATGATTTTGTACCACATTGGAAGTAGCGATACTGGCCGGTAAGATGTGAGCAAACACTGAGGCTTGCCCGGCCGGCTTCAGGCTAGGGATCACCACAGCACAGAGCCAGTGATCAGGGTACTTTGCAAGGATCCAAGCCAAGGACATAAGTACCAGGATGAGAGAGCGAAATTCTTCACACTGGCAATGCAAGAGCGCACTTGGTAAAGGTTCTGTTTGGGGGGAAGCAGCCTCAGAATTCATCTCTCCCAGAGTTTCGCAAAGCTCAGTCCAAGTAAACACTTGATCAAATTTCACATGCAACGGCAACTGGCGGCATTGAAGAAGCCAGTCTTTCCCATGTTGGACCATTGGTTTTGGTAGTCTTGTTGAAGAAGAGATGTCAGGAACAGAGCGACCACAGAACCAGCTCCACAGAACCTCCGGTTATTCTGGGCCATCCCACGAAGTCAGAGATTGCAAATATGACGCCCACATCTCTAAGGAGGTGTCATCTGAAAGAACATCATCACCAATCACTATGGACCGTTGCGGCTCAGTCCATGGAACAGTTTCACGATGTAGTCTTTGGAAAAAAGAAGATTTGAGCACAAACTTTGCAGGGGCCCTATTGGTTGGGGATTGAAATGACACATTGCTTCTCCAAGTGTGCCGCTTGACGCGGTGTATTGCTTTGCGAAGCTTTCGACGCAATCTGGATGCCTCCTGACCCGTAGCGTGCCTCAGTGCAGCCACCCATCGATGAATTGAACGTGGCCAGCTGGGACGTGCCATGGAAAAACGTCTAAAAGCAAATCTTCCATACGGGGACTTCAGCTTGAACAAGTGACATAGAAGCGTAACTGAGAGGAGTAAGGTCCCAAATTGAAGCACATTGAAGAGATTTGCCTCTGTTGAGTCACGACGGCATTCATCACCAATCCATGCATAGAGCTGGCACAAAGCTGTTTGAGCTTCCTTGCAAAATGCATCAGATGAAAAGACACGCGATGTACACCACAGCCCCTTGGGCCGTGGGACTGAGTATGGCACCTTGAAAGTGGCAAGAAGAGGGCAATGGTCACTAATGGGCAAAAGGGGGCCAACAGTGAATGATACAACGTCCTGGGCACGATTAGTCAGTATAGCATCCAAGACATTCCCCAGTTTGTGCGTGGCTTGCGGCTTCCCAGCAATGCAATTCAAGACCACATAGTCACGAGGCATTCCATCACGAATCGATGACGCAACAGTACCTGAACCATCATCACATGCTAGCCAATCAGGTGCGTTGAAGTCACCTGCCAAAATTTGCCAAGCATTTGGGTATTTGCTCCTCAAATCATGCAATTCACGGAGAGCAGTGTTCAAGCAATCTAATCGCTCTTCCACAGGACGACCAGCGTGTGGCATGTACACAACCCCCATAAGCACGATGATCTTGTCAAATGAGACCAACCATGCAGCAAAACGGTGAGACAAACAAGAAACCGAAACTCTAGAGCATCGACCCTGAAACCGTGAGTTGTAGAGAAGCCCTACCCCAAAGCCAGGCAATGCCTTCGGAGCAGGTAAGAAATCAAAAACCCACTTCTTGGAAAATGGCAAAGGAGTGGTCGAACAGATGCCAGTCTCAGCTAAAAGACAAAAATCCAAAGCTTCACATTGGCACCAGTCGAGGAAAACCAACCACTTATCCTCTGCGATTGAAGCATCCCTATGGGTCAAGCAATTCACATTCAGAAATGCAACCCGGATTTGAGATGAATCTTTCGTTTCTTCGTTTCAGGCTTTCCGCTTCCTAGTCGGTGCAACCACAAATGCGGCCTCCAGGACAGGCCAAATTTCATGATCTTGTGGGAACCTACTTTCTCGAAGGTAGTCTGCAACTGCAGCCTTGCCTACTGTCCCAACTTTTTTCGCCAGGCCCTGAACAAAAACCTTCAGGTCAGGGACCCTGGTGGACGAAGAGAGTGGAGGCAACAGAAGCTTCCCATCAGACAAAGTTACCGTGGCAAGCAAAGCAGACAAAGGATTGACCGATGTTTTTCCGGCATCACTGAACCAAGCAGACTTCAAAAGAGAAGCCCGGGCAGACCGGATGATGTCTTCTTTTGTAGAATTGATCCTTGCATTTCCTGTCAGCCTACCTGTGGCGCTGGGATAAATCTGTAGATTGCCACCCTTCCGCTGCAGGCCCAACGGCACTTGGATCACCCCTGGGGACGACACCCTTGCTGTACCAAGAGCTCCCATACCTTGACGACGTAAAGTGCTAACAACTGCCTGGACATCCTCAAGGCTGATCACAGATCGGGGAAAGTCTGGGTGCAGGAAATGGAGTGGCCATCCCTGTCCCTCAAGCTTCTTGTCCTTCAATTTGCCAGAAGGGGTGATGACCCGAGGCCACTCGGGGACAACTTCTCTCAATCTACTGTGCACTCCCGTGTGAAGATCAGCTGGCATAGGCTTGCCAATGTTGTTGCCAGCGGGCTCCGGAGAACTATCAATGGGGGGCGTATGGAGAGGCCCTTTTGGTGGGGACTTTGCAACATCATATGGTCGACGTTTCGGAAGGGAAGCTTCTGGTTCACTACCTTCAGCCAAAGCCTTCCTTTTGTTGTCAATGGAGCGCCCCTCAGGATGTAGAAACCAGCAATTCTCTCGAGTGCATCGCCTTCCATACTTGCAACGTGTGGTTGAAGGACTTGCAGCTTCTGGTAATGAGTTGCGGCCTGAGGAGTCTTGAGCTGGAATTTCACTAGACACATTCTGAGAAGAAGGCGGGTTCACCTGAGTAGGCCCTTGCTCAGCAAATCCAGCAAAGGGTTGAGTACCCATCGGCATCATCATTTGTCCATGGCATTGGTTGAGCATCATCTGCTCGGCTTGGTTGGCTAATGCAGTCTGGTGAAGCCAAAACTGTTGAAGCTGACCCCATTGCATGGCAAGCTGTTCCAGATGCAGATTCGGATCCATGATGAACACTACTACGGAGAGCGACCTGGGCACTTCGATATCCTGGAGTCACAAGGCTGCAGTGCAAGATCTTTATCTACCTGAGAGTAAAGAGTTCGGCTCTTCCAGCTGAGTGTGACGTGGAGAAGGGGGAGAAAAAGAAACAAAAGAGAGAAAAGGGGGGAGGTAGGTGAAGAAGCTGGGGACCAGGAGGGAAGGTAACAAAAGGCACGAGGGAACTTAATCATGCAGTTCTAGTGCGAGACCAAGCTGTCATTGCCTTCATGACCATCACTCACGAGCCCAAGCTCACGCACCAACACCCCAATAGGGGAGAGTAAGGACTAGGGAAGGAGAAAAGGAAGAAGAAAAAAAAAAAAAGGAAATAAATAAACAGAAATCAAGTCAAGGACGCAAATCTGCCTCAGCGAGATTATTGGCAAGTGCGGCAATTGTGGCACCTCCACTGATAAATATTGCGACTTCACATTTAGAGCAGGAGCAGCTCAACCAGCTTAGAGAGATCACACCAAGTTGTCAAAGCACAAGTCATCAATCAAAAGCGAGAATGAACAAATTCAAAGCAATACGACGTCAAGATGAAATAATATTGCGATCTACCATGAAAATGGCGACGGATGAAAAAAAAAAAAAAAACATACAGATCAACATGCAAGTGGCATTGGACACCACATGCACTTCACAAAAAAAAAATATATATATCTCCCTCCAGACTTCAGCAAAGGGTACAACGAATGAGAAAAAATGCAATGAAATCACTGGATCGAAGGGATCTATCATCAACGATCACCGAAAGCAGGCTGCAATTCTCAAGAACATCATCTTTCAAATCGTACATGCAAATGGCTACAGACAGAACATCCACAAACATGCACAAACAAACATCTTATAATATATAAAAATTTTTAATATAATAATCAATTTTTAAAAAATATATATATATTAATATATGTAGATTTATCTTAAAATTCTAATAATATAAATTTATAATAATAATAATAAAGAAATAATAATAATATTAATATATTTTATATTAATAATAATAAAAATATAAATTTAAAAAAATATTAATAATTCTATATTATTAATCTAAATTAATATATTTATCTAAATTATTTTTTTCTCTTTCCGATATAATTAGTTTTTTTTTTAATACTAATATTATAGATATATANGCAAAATATAATATATAATAATAAATTTAATAATAAATTAATCTTAAATTAAAAATGAATGCTCTAAATTCATCATTAATATTATTATATTTCTTATAAATTTATTTAATAATATTTACAAGAGGTTTAATAAAAAATATATATTTAATAAAATAATAATATAATATATTTTTTAATAAAATTTAAAATTAATAAATTATATAAAATAATTTTTGTCAACCAATCCAGGTCATAGGTTATTTTCAAGAAAAATATAATTATTTATTTTATGAAAAAAAAAAATATCTATTATTTTGGTTTATTATATTTGGTGTTATTATCGGAAAAGCACATTTTTTAATAAAATAGTCTACCGGAATGCCTTAACAAAACAGGCCCATGTACAAGCAGCCATTTTTATAAAATGTGCCGCCAGCATCTCCTTTCCAATCAAGAGTGGACACTTGGAATTATTTTTTTTTCAATTCGGGGCCTACCTTTTATAAAATGGAGTCTGGCAAGAGAACTTTGTAAGCGCAAAGGATCCCCATTTCATAAAGATCTATTTATCAGGGATGCTATTGCTACCACTGCTCCTACTGCAGGCTCACCCAGAAGACCAGTTTCAATCCATAGGGCACCATATTGCAAAACAAGCCACAAGTATATTTTGATGCAGTCTGCAAATGATGTATTCTTTAGAATTGTTTTTCTTAAAGAAATGTGAGGCTATCATCTATTGATCTGGTGAACATATACATGATATAATCTTAAAGAGTTAAACATACGTATGTTTAGATTCAATAATATGTTGTCTGGTTAGTTGTCTATTTCATACAGGCTCTAATGATTGCCACTGAAACTTTATGTATCTTCATTGTTGATCCACTTTATTGATTTTGACCGTAGTCATACTTCAGAAGTATAAACAAATCAATCGCCGGGTTGTGGCTTCATGGCCGGAAAGAGGATTACTTCCTTGATGTTGTTCTTATCCGCGAGCAGCATGACCTCAGAAATGCCATGACATGTGGTACTGTATTGGACTCAAACCGACCTGCTGCCTCAACAGCAACATGATTGAGCGGTCCGGCCAGGCGGTCAATACCACAGCCGCAACCACCAGTGGGTGGCAACCCATGCTCCAATGCCGTGACAAAGCCTTGATCCACATTTTGAGCTTCCTGCACAGGATGACACTTGTCACTTGATTTTGCTCTAGGTGACGCAAAACCAACAGAGGATGCTGCGCCTCATCGCCCTGACTCTTTGCGACTGCTTGCTCCTTCGTTTGTCAACAAACTTTCGTTCAAAACCAAGATGTTCTAAGCCTGGAAGTGTGCGAAGTCTGCGCCTGGAAACAAGCCAGTTGCCGTTCTGGGTCATTCAGCTCGGTATAGGCATTGCAGAGCTCCTGTCTTCGGGGCTACTCAATCTAAGGTATACAAACGTATTGATGATGATGATGATGATGATGATGATGATGATGATGATGATGATGATGATGATGATGATGATGTATGTTTTGTACTTTCCCATTTTTGTGTCTAGAAAGCTGCAATTTATGCCTGCATACTTGGCCGCATAGGACGTGGTGACTCTCTGCGGGGTCTTAAAGATTTTCAACTTCGCACTGCTTCACAGCAATGTTGACTTCTCTAACATCCCTGCTATCGCATGCTATAGTTATAACAACAAATTTCAAGCTCCACTTCCTCCGAAGTCATGATGCTACAACCCCATGCTGGTTTTCCCAATCCTTGCCCATGACAAAGAGCTCAAATCGCTCTGTAAGACCTTCCTTGCTGCGATGCCATTTGGCCAATGGACTCATGACCTAACAGAATCCGTGACATTTTTCAGCCAACTCAAACTCCATCCATCCTTCGATTGTGCCTGAGGATGCTCAGTTATGAAGGTGGGGTTGACAATGTTGTCCTCAAGGAAATGGCCGCAAAGCCTCAGATATTGTAATTATTTACGTTTTGGTGTCACCGTCACTGTTGTTTTTGAAGCATTGAATACTTTAAAGAAAGGAAAGGGCGTCGTCATGTTTGATGTTTTTGCCGGGTTGCTTATCCAAAAGGCGTGGAGCTGTACGAGGTGCTGGGCAATCCAGGCGCAAGGACTTCACAAGATCATCAAGCACCTGCCCATGAAATCTCTCACATGTCTCGTCACTCCATGGCCAATAATCACTGAAATCCAGGCTCCCAATAGCTATCACCTAGCCTCACGTGCAGACTCATCTTCAAAGTTACGCGGCAATGTTTTGCCAGTGTGTTTCTCAATCCTGAAGGTCGGCCCATCAGCAATGCGTCAAGCAGTTGAGCCAAACATGGTGACACCGTGACATCATGTTATGATTGCCAGGAAGCTCTTCCACCATGGAGATCCGTGGCCAAGGAGGAGTAAAATCAATTGAAACCTTAGTTGTAGGGCTACTATTTCAAACCGAAGTGATCCGGCTATCATCCGACATATCGACGAAGACTCCATAAGCCTTTCACATACCACCAACCAAGCATACTCCTACCCTCGCATGTGCTATAAGTTTACCAAGTAACCGCATCCTTGTCTGGTCCATTTGGATGATAGTCAATCCTTGGCCCCAAAGCTTCTCACTCACAGCATCTGGTCCTGTCCCCCTCTCAAAGGTGGTGTCTCAATAAATTTTACCAGGCGACAGATAGCTACCAGTCAGTTCCAATACCATGCCACTAATGAGCTCCTTGCCAGGTGAATTATGGTTTTGAATCATCCGATCCCACCCTCTTCAGAAGCAACCCTGCATCGTTTGGATCCGGCCTCGGTAATGTTCATCATCTGCTGGTAGTCTGCGTAAGCCATGTAAAACTCACAAGTGGTGAACCTGACAAGACAATGGATGCTAGCTTGAACAGGAAACAAAAGGATTGGGCCCACTATGTGTGAAAAAACCCTGTGAAGCAAGATTGCTGGGCAAACTAAAACAATGCCCACCAGACTCCAGACACGGCTAGGCAGTGCACTTTTCGGGGACATAACCGGACTCTCGCATTGCAAGGTGATAAGTTGAATCAAGGTGCTCTGGATTGTGTGTCAGGTCGATGCCCTCATTGCGAAAGTTACGGCCAATCTCGAAAACACGGTCGAGGCCACCAATGACAAGCCTGGGCTTTACGGTGACAATCAAATCGAGTTTTGGGGGCAGGACCCTGCTAGCAGCTTCTTATGTCACAGCTAAATGAGACAGGACTTTAAGAAGGAATCTTTGAGCATAGGTGCTGTTTCAAGTAGAGTTCTGGAGCGATTCGCATATACCTGAGGGCGAGGAGAAGAGGCTCACACAAATGTCAGGCACGAGGCATGACAGATTGAGCAGCCGAAAGTCCATGTCTCTGTTTGCACGATTATGCCTTCCGAGTTGCAAGTCCATGTCCAATTCATTGTGTTTGGTGACGAAGGGTTTGGCAGAAGCACCACCTGCAATTGCATTCCTTAGATTGCTCGAAACTGTACAATTCTACACTATGAGCACCACAGTCGCATCTTGTCACATCTCGCGGCAAAGAAGCATCATAGGAGTTTCCACTTCAAGGAAGCCTTTCTCCTAAGCCAATCACAGCAAGTTCAACATCTGACCTTGCAGAAATCCCCACCGTGACCTGAAAAAATCACCAGTCTCCTGGAGGTAGCGCCGGATATAATTCGTGACGGCGGATCGCAGCCGGAAGGTTTTGCGCACATCCTCGTTGATCATCAAGTCCAAATATCCTTAGCACCGGGTGAAGGATGTCGACAAAGCTGAAGGAAAAGCAGCAAGTTGATGCAAGTTGGCAAAACGGAATCCAAAATGCACATACGTCACTCAGAAATGGGGTCGCAAGACTAAGAACTGCTGTTGTGGAGTTTCCAGATCTAGTGTACCAGTGTACCGCCTATATGCTTCGTGAACACCATGCAAAACGCAATAATTAGGCCTATTGAGAAATCCGGTCATTCAATCTTCATCTCGTCCACGGAACTCTTGCGATATCGTGTCTCTTGGTCTTTCAAACCTGGCAGCGCCCCCCAGCGGATGCAGGCGGGCATGCCAATATCAAGCAACAAATGCAAGAACTTCAGAATCCGAGCCCCCCTGCGCGCCTGAGTAGTCTTTCGGCAACATGTGCAAACACGGTGACAGCAGCTTCACTTCCCGAGGGAAAACTGAGAGCTCTCCCCGTTTCGACTTCCCTATGACGCCCCGGACACCAATGATGTCCTCAGTTGGCAAACATCCAGAATGACAGCTTTACAACAACCTTGGATCGCTGGCGTCCAAGAAAAATAACAGAACTTCAGATTGGCCCAAGCAACTCCACGATGAATGTTGGCATGAACTTCTTTGAAGTCTTCTCCCTCATGCATTTGAGGACTGCACATCACCTGGGCCAACAGTCGGCTCCATAAAAAGTGTTCTTTAAAACTCAAAGTCATAAGCCTGTCATGTGGATGAACACAAAAAAATCCAGCATAAAATCCATCCCCTGCCTGGATTCTATCTTCACCTTCGGAAAGGTCATAAAACTTGAGTTTAGCCCCAGAGGAACGCAAACTTTTCACTCGGCCAGCAATCCTCACTTCCACCTGTTGCCAATCATCACTCCAATTGCTGGCTCTGAACTTTCAATGGAAAACTATCACACAAGCGCTTTGTGACATTGAACTCTCATCCAACTTGGCATGTCTCTATCGGGTATATTGAGTCGAGTGTGTGCCCCTGTCCAACTCGGCTCACAGCTGGCCTCGTCTATGCGAGCTCCATCTTCTAAGTCAGAATACTTTGCAATGAGAGTTTCCAAGGTGGTATCTACTTCCCATGTGTGTGGGTAGGCTTCAACGGCAGCCTGCAAACCGCAGGCTGGAACTCACTTGTTTCTGCTGTGCCACTTGACTTGGGAGGGCAAGTGGGCACAATATCTCCTACAAAAAGTCACATTCACAACCCACACATGCACGCTGGTGAAGTTGTTACCCGCCTCCTTCAATTGCCTGATTCGATTTTCTCTGTATGCTGTGGGATCTATTGTGGCCTGGCCGCTGGCCAAACTCAACACGGAAATTGGCTGCGAGTTTTGGCAAACATGCCCAAACAAAAACCTGACCTTAGGATGTCTCAATGATTCACAAGTAAATCGGTCAACAGCTGGTAGCAATTGATGGGAGAAAACATGAGAAAACAATGCCTGAAAGAGAGAGAGAACACAGCCGTAGAAAAACACTGGTTTTCACAGTGGCCTCTTCGGTTTGTTTGGCTGCTTTGGCCAAGGCAATGTGGGCTGTACAGCGGGCGTGCCGACCTGCATGCAAACATACGAACTACGAACAAGAATCTGATTGTCCATAAATGATGCATTTTTGGAAGGACTTTCCATGCAAGTGGTGCTTGATCAGCGAGGCCATCCACATGTTCAAGTTACATGTCATCTACAATATGTTGCGTTCACACTTTACATATGGACGCTAAGTTTCACTGATCACTGTTTGTCAGACCGATGCTGCTTGTGATGCAACCCTGCCTGAAAATTGCTGATATGCAGAGGACCGCCATTGTGGCTTTGGCCCGGGCCAGCGAAAAGCGAAGAAATGCGACACCCTGGCAAGATGATAGCTTGGTCTTTTGGTTGCAATGTGATTTTCGTTTGGTGTGTGGAACGAGGACGGAGCCTGCACTGAAACAGTGCCGCCAGCATTAGCACAAGTGCCACCACGCGAGAAATCCTGAGAAGCAGCCAATGGCAAACATGATGCAATCCACACCAAAACCCAGTTTATGGTTCATACGATTGTTAGGCGTTCTGCAATTACGGTACTTCCATATCCATCAACAAGATGCACATCAAAAATTGAGAATGCACAGGAACGGAGGGAAATTTTCCCACTGGTCACTTAGCATGCCTGCTGCGCATCTGCAATATCCGGATGCAATGGCCGGCACTGGCTAGAAAATTTGAGCAAATTTGCAAGGTAATTATTTTTTTTCGAGCTGCAGAAGGGCATGAAAACTCATCACCCTTAATCACATGATTCCAATGTTGCAACCACTTGTGTCGTAGTTTCGGTCGGGCTTAACACCTCGAACAAGAATGGCTATGGGCAACATACATGGCAATTTTCCCATTGAAGAGTTGGCTGTACTTCCTCCAGCAAGATTTATCCCATAGTTTCCCATGTTTGCTGATGAATGATACAGATTGTGGTCCGTATTTGCGGTCTGCACAGGTTGGACCATCGATGTGTACATTCCATTGTTTCAATATGGATAAGACCACACAACCTGAGGTGTTGGCACCTAAGTTTCAATGAACATAGTTTGTAATCAAATTTTAAATCGCCGGTGCGGCAACTTCTGCGGCCAAAATCAAAATAATCTTAATTTTTTTAGACGGGATTGTGTTCAAATTTGCGTAAAGCGTTGCCAACAAATTCGGCTTACATGTCGTCCACCCGGATGACTCCAAACATTCCTTACACACTTCACATGATGTTCTGTGCAACCGCCTGTTGATGCGCGCCCTGGTATATAATCCAGCATTTTTTCGCTGCAAATGCATTTTTATGTAGTGACGGTCAGGTGTTGCAAGAGCCACGCCGGAGAGTTGCCGATCTGCGATGCATGTGGCAACATGGGTTGGGTGCTGAAGTTTGACAACATGCACGTGACATAGAATTGTTTTCCTTGTTGTGATGTCAAGGTGGTCCATGTACATGGGAACCGTATTCCGAAGAAAAAACCGTTCCCGACGCATCGCCGGCAAAAAATTCGCGAATTCGTTACAAATTTCGGCCCCATGGGTCCGAAACGGCGCTTTTACACAGTCTTTGTTTTCAGGCTGCTTATTTGGGTAGGCAAGAAAAAATGTTTTCACCCAAAAAAAACGCACGAGCTGCGGCAAGGTCGCAGAGCAACAACGTATATCACCGCGAATGTGGTGACCCACAACAACTGACCTTCTGGGATCCAGAATTGAATCGTCTCCGTCGATTTATCCCCGTCGACTTATGAAACGTTGTCGAGGTTGTAGCTGCGTTGGCAGGACATCAATTCGAACAAGTCTAACACTTCCCCTGCACTTCATTCGTCCAACAACCGAGCAATCAATATGACACCGCAAAAGTATGCACAAGCTGTATGTTGCGCTATCGTCCTTCAGCAGTTGATTTATAAATTATTTTACCCAAGGCCAAACAAACATGTGATGACAATGTTGGCGGCACCCAATAGGGACAACCCCCGATATGATGCATCACCGATTCAAAAATTTACTTGTGTGAAGTAGGTTTTAGGTGACAACGGCGCCTTCGCCACCTCACCCTTGCCAATCGCAAATGGTGACGCGACTCGACGGATTCGCTTGGATGTATGATGCCGGAAAACTGGACAATTGGCGTGGTTAGCAACGATCTATCCAATTTTTTTCCAACGCAAAATGTGAAATGCAAACATTATTCCTTCACAATACCGTCCAGCACGCGCAATGGTCCTCGATAATTGCTTGCGAGGTAGGTGTTGCACCATAAATATTCACTGCACTGCAAAACGAACATGCTGATGACGGGGAGGTGCCGGCATATAGATAGCCAACATCGTTCCAAATGCCTGGAAGGAGACCGGTAAAACAGTCCGTGCTACCGAGCAGCCTGCGATCAAAAACGGCCGGTGGAAAACAATACGAGCTTGTCTGGACGTGCGTAGGAGATGGCCAAGGCCAAGCCAAGTCCAAGCCGTTCTCCTAAGGCGGGGGCAATTACCCCACTGAGGTGAAGAATCCCATCCGTCCTCGATGACTTTGCTGATGCCGTGGTTGCTTGGAGGGCTGGTACAGTTAGAGCATGACGTAATTGGAAGAAGGTGTGCCATGGCAAGCGCCGTCGACGGCAGCGGCCTCGAGCTAGGTGGTGAAGCAGTGAGCCAGGGCGGTATCGGGGTGTTGGGCATGTTGGGTGGTCGCAAGGGGGTGGTAGCAAGGGGGCGGAAGCATCCGAAAGAGGTAGCTACAGCGCAGGCCGTCGCACAACAAGAGGACGAACCAGAAAGCTTGCAACTCTGGTAGCCCGGGGATGTCCTCTAGGAACCCGCTGTGCGGTTGGCTGGCTTGGTTTGGACGAATTCGATATGTCCTGTGGCGGGGTGAGGGAAGGAGAGGGCTCGTTTTGCGAGGGCAGAGCGCAGTTGCTGACCCAAACGTCAGAGCTTAACCAGTTCAGGTTGGGTGGAATTTGGTCCGCCCCATTCCATTCATGTTCGGGTAAAAAACCTGAAACTTCGGACACTTCCTGTGCACTGCCGCAAACTTTTGCGTTTAGACGTGAGCCACCGGGAAGCATTGATTGGACTCAGCCGGGGCACTCCATGATGGACGTAGCCAAAAGCAACGTCAAAAACGTGCATGCATGAGTATTAGAAATGTCTTCAATATGTCGCGGTGTTGGATGATAGCCGCTGGCTGCATCAAGCATTAGTGTGGAACGCTGGAGGTGGCAGGCTGGGACGAACTCCCGTTTTATGGGCGAAGCGTGTGACGAAATGTTGGAATAGCAGGGCCGATAACAAAACAGTCCTGTTGCACATTTTTCATTCATTCATTCGCCTCGTGTACGCTGACACATGGGCACGGAAAGCCAATGGCGGTATTAACCTGGCGGAAGACAACAAAATGCAGGAACTTTCGAGCACCACTTAAGGGCGTCACGGAGTACATCGCCTAACTTCAAAAACCTTCAGCAATGTCCACAGCCATTCTATACACTTCGGAAACCTATGCTTGTTTTGGGCGACCCCGGCACCATGGCTGTCTGAGCTTCAAGATGGCTTCAAGATGCATTTGAAATACGACTGACGCACGGAAGTGGGATATGAAGGATAAAACGAAGGCACTTTGCTTGAAACCCATCAATTTTCCGTAGTTCCGCCTTATTCAGCCACATTGTGTGCAGGCAATACAACAATTTTGACACGACACAAGCTTGGAAGATACGGCTTTTTTCTTGGGGTGCATGGTGGAATGCCGCCAAACTCTCGCCAGTTTGTCGAATTCACCTTTGGCTTCACCCAATCGCCAGCAGATTTCGGGGCCACCACGTATGTAGTTTGTTTTTATGCATATGGATTCAATATATGGTCGCACAGATATTTGACGGAGTACTGGAAATTTGCAAATTATATCGCTTTGTTGCCTGAAGACAGGTGGGTCAGACGTGTCTTGGCTTGGCACCCACGACAAGGGAGGATTGGGCGAACATTTATGACCTGGGACTCGCCATTACAACTTTTTGGTCGATGGCAACATCTTGAGGATTGGTTAGTTACAGCGCAGGCCACCGACTTATGGCAGCATTACCTGAATGATTTCTGTAGGTTCATTTTGAGATGATTGTACATTAGTGTTGGTTTCACATCCTGCGCCCTAAATGGGCTGCCGACAGGCATGCAGGCGTAAAGTAAAAAAAAAATATGCATATGGACTATCGTCGTTCCGTTTCACCTCCTGTGCCTGAATGAGGCTGACTACAATCGCAAAATTAAAGCAAAAAAACATAACCTACTCAGAGTTTTTCGTGGTGGGCTCCCATGGACATTGTTCCATACCCAATGGCATGATTCGGTGTAAAACATGCGGACAAATGGGAGGCAAGATCCGGCTGTGGCATTGTGTCATAAGCCCCTGCGCCATCAAAGGCGCATATGTTGTGGGTGGAGGAATCTTCTGTGTCAATTCGGGTTCTTGGAACAAATTGGTAGGAGTCTATTGCCCTGTGGGTTTTCTGTCCGACGTGTTGGGCACGCTTCGGGACACGACTCGCACGGGAGGTCTCCAACAACGAGGCCTCATATGCGTTCATTCGATTATTGTAGTGCTTCGAGTTGACAGCCTCTTGGTGACACCCACCCTTGTGGCAAATGTTATCGCATACTTCCGGGCACCACCTGCTTTTACCATTCTAGTCAATGGCGGGCCCTTGCGAGGCTACGCGAGCAACTTCATACATACATTGCATGCTCATCATGGCCTGCTAACATTCGGAATACTATTTCCGATAATTCCTAAGTCTTCGGACTTTATACCCAGTGACCGATTCGATCTTCGGTGCCGGCACTGTAACTCCTGGTTCCCCTTTTTAAAACCGCTTTAGCCGCCGACGCCGCCTTTGCCCTGCGGGTTGCCAATGCAAAACTTTTTGTATCCAGTGATGATTATGATGATTGCAATGTGAGCCGCACGTTTCCAGTACAGACCACGAAAAATTCGGGACCCAATGCCAACACAATGGCAAGCGCGGAAGGTCTCCTGCAATACATATCTATAGTGCAGCCTGCGGCCACAGTTCAGGTGGCACACAAGATGCAAATGGGATTTGCTTCCGCCATTCTGACAGGTGCACCCGTCCAGGCGGAGAATGGTCACATCAGGCCAGGCCTTCACGCCAATGGCGGGCTCGTTTTGGGGCGCAGGCACCAAAAAATCAAAGTTAAATGTCAAAGTCCAGCCTGAACGCCAATATTGGGGCAAAATGCATCTATTCCACATGGGTTTTTTCCGAAATGTCTTTTCCCAGATTTGATCGTTTGGTACTTTCTGATGGGGGCCCGCTTCTTATTGAATACATGTCTGATGCATGTGTCTCATCAAGACAAAATGATAAGCAGTTCTTCTTATTTCTCAAAACCAATCAACGTCGCTTGCGCGGTGCGCTTTTGAGCTGGAAGTGCATAGGTACATGAGGTTGAACTGTCTGAGGAAAGTGCTCAAAAGAAAGAAAAATAGCTGCTCAGAAAAGAGTAGCTCAAAAAAGAGTAGTGTTGAGAGTCAAAAAGGACATGTGGTTGCGCATGGGCACGTGGTGGCTCTGGAAGGCCGAGCTTGCGGATGAGCTTGCGCAGGCTTGCGCGAAGCTTGCGCAAGATTTTGCCCTTGGTTTGCCAAAATCATCTGCCCTCCGGTTTCTGGCACCTGCCTAGCTGAGCAATCAAACCCTACGCGAACCTTGCGCAAACCTTGCGCTGCCTTGCAGTACTACTGCATTTAGTTGGGAGCCCGCTACTAAAAGAAAATGTAAAACATGCCAACGGCACGCAAATGTCACGTTGATCCTTTTTTGCTTGCTAGACCTTTTTGGAAAGTGCCCACATGTATGTTACACAAAAATGAATCAAGTCGCTCTATGTGCTTCAAAATTCGATGAAGGATTCGCTATGTTGACCTTGAAGATCTCGATTATTTTTTCCTTCGCACCTTTTTCCGCAACCGTTTCTGGTGTAAACTGTTTTACAAGTCAGTTTCCAGGAACAGGAAGGTCTCCATTCATAGCAGCATCCGTCCACTGTCCCGGGCCCTTGTACTTGCAGTCGACTCCCACTGAAAATGTCGGCGCCCAATTCGACCTGTTCCAGCAGCACGGCACCAACGTAAAATTTGTCGAACCCAACGCTGTTGCGATACGGTAGCGAAATGTTGCGACAACCTCCCCTGGTTCAGACAACAAATGCGCGACCATGTTTTGATGTTAGCGCTATCAATACACGGGTTCACCCGAACATTCCATTGATGAACTATTGTGTCCTTTAAAAACGTTTTTATAAACTCGACACTGAAATTGTTTGAAGCCAACGTCACCCCGATCGCTTGGTTCGCCGCAGGGCATCGCAGTATCCGACAGCATGACCTTCACATCCTCGATGTTGAATTCTGAGGACTGGTGCGGTCAATGGCGGGGCCTCCATCTGGAGTTCGTTGGTTACACCCCTGGCATGAATTCTGGCATGAACGGAATGCTCAAGTGCAACAAATCCTCGAATACAGACACCACAAATCCTGGGGGCAGACTGCGCTGTGACACATGGAGCGTCTCGACACTCATTTCCGGAAGTTGTGCAAGTCGATTGCCCTCGCCTGGCATAGACCGCGGCCTTGAAGGCCAAGGTCAAGCCTGCACGCCAATGGCGAGCCCGTTTTAGGGCGCAGGCACAAATGTGAGAATAAACTGCTATCTGCGTACAGCATATTGTACAAACCCAAGCATTGATTGCTCCTACAACACAGGGTTGCGCACGACAACGTCTTGCCAGTTGTCCCACCGCTTCCACCTCGTAAAATCCTCAATCTTTGTGACCCATGTGTTTGGTCCCCTCCCCACCCTTTTCGCACGCGGTTGCCATTCTAATGTCATTTTGCCAAACGATTGGGTGGAAGGTTCGCAATGTAGCCCGCCAGTGCCGAATGATGACAAATGGTACTTAGTGCGATGCCCACTAGCGAAGCATGCCGCTGATGAATATAAACATTACATGACTGCTCCTACATGCGGCCAAAATCAAGCTACATCTCTCCAATCTCTAACATTCGCGCACCTGCAGCACGTGTTAATATTCTCTCCCACGTATTTCGTAGACCCACGCGTTCCAGTACCAAAAAGATGCCAGGACAGCAAACGTTGAACAAAAAGTCCTTCATGATTTGTTTGATTCAATGAAGCAGTTCAAAACGTATCGTATACATTACTTGTATTAATTAAGAAAAGTCAACATGTAGAGGCCAGGGAATCGCCAAGTCGATCCAGAAACTTAACATGAAACTGGCTGCGTGCAGCAGAGGTGTGTTTTAGAGAGGTGCGTTTTAGCTTTAAATGTTTTAACATTCGTCTCCTTCGCGCCCCACCACAACTTGTCATACAGTTTATAACAATGCAAAGTAAAGATTAAAAACTGGCGACCTGGGATGGATGGGATGCCGCATCTTCGATTTACGATTTGCGGATGACATCTTGCTGGTTCTCCGGTCGGCCATTGAAGCGGGAAACTGTTGGATAAGTTGGTTGCCGAGCTGGTGGGATGGGATCATGTTTCGAATGCAGATATACCATCTATATGCGTGCTGCGAATTTTCGGAAAAGTTTTGCCGATCCAGTGTCGCCGTCTCGCGACACAATACGTGGACACCCGCTTCGCATATACCCTTCAGGTTCACGATGAATGAGCAAGGCACATTGTTGGTCTCGTTGCCACAAATATTGACACCATGTTGGCGGGTGTAAGGTTCCAGTGTTGTGCCATGCAAAACCCCACGTACCATTCCGACTTCGATTTCTAGGTCCAAAGTTCCGCGAACCATCACGCCTCCCTCGCGTGTGTCCGGCCACTACGGGACTCAAACTGGACGGCTCTGCATGTGTCCCGGCAATCGCTCCTTTCGGTGGCCAAGGGCACCGCTCGAGTGCACGCACACATGGTTCCATCAGCCGAAGAAAATTTTTTCCCTGAGCGCAACATCTCAAATTGTTCTGGCCACGACCTTGGCATGAAATCTCTGCACGGGCTGGACAATTTGTTGGACAATATTGGGGTAACGTTGGTGCGTGCGTTGTTTGGAACTGCATTGGAACCTGGCGCAGTATGCTGCCAATCTACCTCCGGACCGTTGGTTGTCCCGCATTCTGACATGGACGTGCAGCGGGCATCACACTGTTGGTCATCCACGGAGCACCTCGGACACCAATGATCCAGAACCTCCGCATGTATCAGCATTTCGGCGATTGGAGAGACGTGGCAGGTGGTGCCAACGGGAATTCCTTTTCATCTGCACGCATTCATGAACAAGACCATGTGAAGGGCATTAATGTGTACAATGTGTTTTTGTTTCCCACCTGTCCCTTTCACGGGCTGCCTGCGGGCGTACAGGTTTCACTTCACTTCACTTCACTTCGTTTCCCGATCCAGGTCGCCACAAAGAATGTTCATCCCCCCAACATATCGTGTACCACCCTGCACCCTGCACCCTGCATACCACAGTTGATGCAAATTATGGTCCACAGCCGTTCTCAAGCCTTCTGAGCCCGCGACAAATTTGATTTTGGACCGGGGGGCCCGGAAGGGATAGAATGGCGTAGGGGATGGGATGGAAAGGGGGGAGGCGTTTCTTCATTTTCCTGCGGAGAGGCTAAACCGCAGCACCTACACTTCTCAACGCACGAATGTGGCGGGACCGGGGCCACTCTGCTCACTTGCTGACAGGCTGTGCAGCTCCACCTCTCATAGTCTGCAAAGGATGCACGCTTCACGTTAGAAACGAAGATACAAAAACAAAAGCGCCATGGAGCAACGCAAAGTTTTTCGTTCCAGTATGAGGGCCCGCCACGAACTGACATGTGTTTCGCTGCGGCGCTCCACTCCACAAATACTCCGCATGTCCCCTGCAAGGGATTTCACCCGAAAAACCATGAACTCAGAAGTCTTTCTTGTTTCCTGGACTTGGTAATGGGTAGCATAGATCTTCTTTTGACGTCGTCTTAAAATTATGTTGGAATTTTTGCAAAGACCTTTGTTTCACTGCGTTGCTGCGTAAAATTGATTGATTGGTGTTTATCCTCCAGGCGCCCTTCGTCCGTGCACCCGTCTTTCGGCGCACGTGTTGCTGGGGGTCTGTCGCTCTGCGCGCCGATGGTTTGATCGGGCGTTCCTTTCTTGGCACAGTCGCACTTTTGGCCCGACAAAAATACGCCATTGGCGCCGACAGCAAGGGCAGCAACCCTTAAATCTGTCAAAGTGTGTCATGCCGAAGGCTACTTACTAGTTTCGGTTGGCTTTGGCCATAGGCGGGCTGCCATGCATGCGGTTGACCCCGCCGTATCCTGCAAAAATGAGAAATAATTTTTGGACATGTTTAGAATGAAGGAGCAGCGACATCGCGAAGATTGCCAAAAAAAAAATCGTTTTTTATCGTCGCGTGGAAACGCTGTAATCTCACATGTTTTTTTGGCGTTTAGTCTTGGCATATGGAAACTTTAAGCTTAATTGCTGGTATTCACGGTGGTTTTGTGCATGCAATTCGTCAAAACAATACGATATCTACTTTTATTTTGTTATGGCCTTACAGAACACCCCAACTATCACCACTTTGGCAACAAAATGTAAGTAGCAGTGTTTTTACTAAAGAGCTATCCACAAAAACTCCGACTCCAATTAGATCTAGTTTTTTGGGTGTTTTTTTTTGACAAGCGTACGGTGCATTTTCGTTGAAAGGTAAGGGGTTCGGGGAATAGTTAGGAAAAATAAGAAATATCACACTTTGAGCTGCAGCGTGCAAAAAACATCGTCAATAACTGGGCTTTGTTGAAGTAGTGATCCAAAAAAGCTGAAAAAGGTGCAGTTTAGGCATTGGAATCCTTGGCCTTGCCAGCAGGAGCGCTGGCTCTTTGTTTTGCCATTGATTCTTATTCCAAACTCTGAGATTTGTTACCTGAAAAGCGTGCCCCGCCAAAGGTTCGTTTTTAAGAAAAATGTTTGAAGAAAAATGACACTTTTTGTACAAAACGATCGAAAGAAAACCATAGGAAATTAGATGAAATTAGCTTTGAATAGGATGAAGCCCGCGTTGCATCGTGGGAGCGTTCCAAAACTCCAGGGTCATTATCAGCGGCGGTACCTAGTTTGTGTGCTGTTGGTTTTTAGTTTGAACGCGGCATGCGATCAATGCAATCTGAAATTAGACGACGATATCATTTTTTCAGCGAAAAAGGGTAAAACGAAATGTTCCAAGAACGAAACGCTTAGTGGATGAGGTGGTGACATGTCTCGCCTGAAGTGGGGCTACTACAAGTGTTGACAACGGAAGCACAAAGCCGGAACCAAGTGAATGGTTTGGGTACATGCTGTGTGCAACTGCGAATGGGAAACCACGCTAGGAATGTCGCAGGTCGCCCCCATGCTGCGTCACCGGTTTTGTTTTTTTCGCAAGCAATCGTTGAAGAATAGACATGCTGCCACTCCCGCTCTCGTAGCTTCAACACTGGTGGCACGTCAGTGCTTGTCTTGGTGCTGCGCACAGACAGAGAGGTTTACAATGAAGAGTTGCAGAATATGGATGTTGCTTCGACCGTTGGATCATCTCCTGATTTGGATTGGACGACGCTGCGGCCCAAACATGTTGCTGCTGCATTGCTCCAAAACAAGGGCCTGGCAATGTCGATCCTGGACGAGTTCGGCAGGATAGGTCCAATCCTTGTTTCTGCGTGTGTCCCCGAAATCTACTGCTTGTCATCCACTCTGCTGACTTCTTTTGCGGTCTGCTTCAAAAACAACACCGGACATACAACATCACTCAAGTTCTCTCTCTTGAACGGTGGGCGTGGAGAACTCTTTTGTGGAAACCGGTGTTGACACTTGCATACACTTGCTGCACAAGCACGCCCACGACAACGCTGGGAGACGAAATAAAAAATGCTGGGCCAAATGGGATGCTTCGAGAAATGAAGAAGGTGAAGAAACACGCACATTTATATAAATTCATATATGATATGTCCAAGATATGTGCAAGCCTCTAGCATAAGGCAGGCGCTCAAATACGCACACAACTAGATGAGCCTAGGCTCATCTAGGCTAAACTAGATGAGCCTAGGCTAAACTCAAGCGAAGCCTGGGCCAATGATGAAATTCCGGCGCAAGTATGCAATGGTATTTGACAAACCCAGGCCATGCCCAGACCAAAGCTGAAATCCGCACCGACCAACATGTGCAAGCCCGGTCGCAGCCCAGGCCTGCGAAGTTTAAGCAAAAGGAGGCACAGGCAGCAAAAGAGCGCGACAAATCTTCTGCATTGCCAAGCAAATGTGGCAGCTTCTCGCTTGATATCCGACAGAGCCATGATTCTTGCATAGGTCCGTACTGTCGAGCTGGACGTTGTCCATGGTTGTCCCCTCTCCAGTGACATTTGCTTGTCGAAAGTGAACCCACCTGAAGGTCCAGAAGAGACTTTCTATCCCCATCCTTGCTAGAAGCGCCATTTGGTTTTGACAGGGTGAAATACATCGCACGACAGCAGCAGTTCTTTTTGAAGATTGATACCACGGGTTGCGGAAAGATTGGTCTTACATTGAGTGCACGAAAAAATCCTCTGAACGACGCGCACCACGGCGTTGTTCTTTCATTCTGCAACCTTAAGTCCAAGCCCTTATATCGCCAAGGGGACTGTTCGTTCGCTGACAGCAGAGGGGCAACCGTGCAGCCCGCATCCACATTCCAAAAGGGGATGCAATGATTGAGCTAGCGAGGAGACTGCGGTCGGATCTCAACCTTTTATCATCGCACTGAACACAACGCAAAGTTTACTGTCACCCGTCTACAAGATGAATCTGTGTAGGACGCAAAACCTCGTGGGAGGACGAATGACCCGGTGGATGAGTTTGACCCATGTAACGATCCTTTTTGAAATCCTTGGGATATGCGCCGGATCCAGTACAAAGAAAGATTTTAGCGTTATTGTTGGGGTCTGATGGAGCGTTTTTGTGCCGCTCCGCACTCAGTTTATTGATAGCGGGTTTGTAAGAATCTGTGGCATGCTTCATTGGGAACACCAAAAAACCATTGCCACTGCGAAGAAGAAGGCTGCTGCCATTGTCTCCATGAAATAACAGATCTGCAGATTTACCTGTACGGGTTTTCGCACCTATTTTTCAGCCTTGGGCTCGGCTAGTCTGGGTATTGGGGGCAGATGGGAAAAGCCAAAATGAACCTGGAACAATGAGACGCAGACAGCTGGAAAAGCTCATAGTCATGGACATTTACGCTGCGTGGTCTCAGCGACAATCTCAGCTACAAATTGCTTGGCTTCCTTGAGTCAGCGAGCGACAAAGATTTTTGCGTGAAGCCCTTCAGCCAATGCATCGTTGTGATGGCTTGGCCCACCGGTGTTACTGCTAGCATCAAACGCATGCGAAAGGGTAGACTTAGACAGTGATGCATGAGCATTTTGGCAAGTTCCTTCAAAAGGTCTAGGAACTTCATGGTGGACAAGCACAGGCTACAAATGGCCACCAAATCAATCCGGCATTGGTTGTTCTCCGCAGTTTTGCCTGCAGTTTCCAATTTTTGCCGAGTCTACAAAAGCGACATGCAAGGGTCTCTAGGACTAGGATCAAGGGTGACAGGTGAGTGCCAATGTCTGTGTTGCCTTGACCTGGTACATCCTGCGTGCATTCTTGTTGGCTGTCCAGCTATTTGTGCTCAACAAACAATGACCAAGTCGCAAAGCTTTTTTTCGAGGGCATGAAGTGCCTTTTGGTCTCGTGCTTACAAGAATTGGGTAGTCTAGCACACAAGAATTGGTTGTGGATGAGTGGATGATGCTGAGCAACAAGGCGCCAAAAAGTGTGAAGAAGGCTTTTCCCTCATGTCCCTTAGGATTTTGGGACTCTTTCTATCATTGTATCTGCCTGGCCTTTGTCAGGTGTGTGCTTGAACTCCTCGAACAAGAAACTTGAGAGGTGAACAAAAGCTGTGGATGGGGCAACGTATGGGGATGCTTTTTCATTGTTGTCATCATCCGTGGAGGCTGTCCCGTTTTGGAACCCGATGGAGGTGCTGCTGACAAGGATGAGGGTGAAGCAGCAGGGGAGGAGAAAGACAGGGACGCTAATGACGATGAACATCATGATGATGATGATGACGATGATGATGACGATGATGACGATGATGATGATGACGATGAGGCGGAGGAAGAGGACCACGAGTAGGGGTGGGGGGGGTGGGGGATCGGATATTACGGTACGGATCAACCAATGAATTTCCAACCTCCCATGGCGTTCCCCCGTCTTTCCAGCAACCCCGGCTCACCTTTTCACCACGCAGTCACGCAACTTGCTGGAGACAGGAGCCCGGCTTGGACCACGCAGGTGCTGTTGGAGCGGGCTTAAGGTTTGATGACATTTCATTCAGAACCACAACCCAAACGCTGCCGTTCTAAATGAATACTAGTATGCGGTATGAGTTGAGCTTTCTGCATGTCCTTCATCAACTGTCTCTGCCGCAGACATTCTAAAGCTGGGCATATAACAACGCAGTGATCTTCTTCCCATGTTTTTCATCTTTAATTTTCAAATGCAATGAGGAGTCCAGGACTTTCATGATACACAAAAGATGCTCAATCTCAAGTTTCCTGACCTCTTCTTACTGTGATATGCTACATTACAATCTTTCCGCATGGAGACAGGCCGTTCAGTTTCCTCCAAAGGCATAGCCACCTCAGACCTAGTTCCGTGAGATAAAACTCCAACGCTGGACCCCAAGTTGTCGTTTCTGTTGGTTTTGTTGTTGTTGGTGATGGTCATCATGAGCTGAGTTGGACTGAGATGTTGGTGTAAGTTCCCTGATTGTCTGAGTTTCCATAAGACTCCACAAAAAAAAAATGTTGTTTCAAGATTCAACGCTGTATGTGTGCAATGGGTCTTTTCTCGTGCATCTCCAACGTTGAACACTCCAAGCATCCCGACAATTCTGCCCATGCGGCGCAGCCAACGTTTGGACCTTGGGAGGAGGAGCGGCTCTTGAGATGAAAAGACATGTCTAAGACTGACCTTGACAACCGCATACGCCAGCATTCAAAATGTCAGCTACAAACCTAGGCCACCAGTCACAAGTTTTTTGCCTTTCGCGGCCAAAAAGAACCTGCAAAGACCTTCATCCAGCAGAGTGAGGCCCCCGGCTTTGGACCTTTCCTTTCACCGCCATAAGCATCCTGACGCCACCACGATTGCAACAGTTGCAAAGCAATATCGAAACCTAAAAATTCAAAACAAAAAAGAACACATTTGAATACCTTGAACATGAGCTTGACAACACTACTGAACCATCAGCATACTGGATGATCAAGGGAATGCTAACTTTGTTGTCATCAACTCTGACACGAAGAGATTCAGATCAGAAAGTCCTCGTACTTCACCTTCAACTCTAAGCGTTTCCGGCGACGCATGCGCCGGCTTTGCTCTTGAGTGATACCACGTGCAATCTCACGTTGGCGCCTTTTAGACACGTTGAATCGCGAGATTGTGCCATGTAAGTAACCATGCAATGCACTCCTGGAAAGTCAAATATGAAAAAAAAACCTGAAAGATTGAACAAACCACAACTGGAGCCATTGCCTGAGGGTCAATGCTCTTGCAATCTGCTTTCGGATCTTTTTGAACATATGGGTTTTCATCCTGGCGCTTCGACATTCATGTCACATCCAGGCTCAAAACACATTAAAGCTTTATTCCTCAACATCACATATCCATCTGCAAAAATGTCATCCAAACTGTGAAAGCATGAAGGCAACACCCTGGCATCTCAACTGCCCGCTGCATACGCAGCCTTGCATGGATATGGCGGATATGGCTTCTGTATAACCACAGAGTTACATGTGCCTCCCCACTGAAAAAAACTAAAGCCTTAGCAAATGGGAAGGTTCTGTGATCCAGACTTCAGCAATGCTCTTTTGCCTGCAATGACCACCTTAGAGTTGCCGGCTCTATACGTAGCAACTGCTCATACAAGCAGCTCTCTGCTTTCTCTTCTCCCAATGCAAGATCCCAGCCATCTACTTCTCTATACTTCCATTGTCGCTTTCAGAAACTACTCAAATCATAGAGAACTGGCAGTTGAGGCAGCGGTACATCTTCGATCTCTTGATCAAAGGCTTGCTCTTCTAAGGTCATCTGCCTGTCAACGGTCCAGCCGTCCACAAAAATCAAAGAACTTTCACCGTTTAACACATGGATACCCCAAGTAAGTGACATCTCTCTTTACTATCCTTTCTCCATTGCTGGTCCAAAACTTGCAGAACAAAATAGCTCATATAAAGCATTGAAAGTATGCTGACTATGAATCCAACTTAGTGCCGCAAAAGGTCCACCGATTTCGTCATGTTTTAAGTCTTCTAAGTTCTGCATCCAAATTTGCAGTGAATCCGGAGCCACAACCACAGGTGTGCTATGCATATCTCTCTCTCCATACATCCCTGTTGCTATATGTACCCTGTTTGAGCCTTCTGAGCTTGGTCAGTGCATCATTGGTTTCTTCCACCTTGCCACACCGCACTCTTCGAATCCAAAAAAATCATGGGAACCTCCTAAAATTTGAGGTAACTGCATTGCCACTATGATGGAGCTTTACAAAGCAATATTGAATCATTACAACAATGGGAAATGGAGAAACTACACAATTCGGATGCGATGTACAGGCACAAACACGAAAGACTGGAGAACTGCAAACTAGATAACAAATTGAATGGTTCAGTACTCTCATTCTCATCTTCCTCAGCTCATCTATGACACCAACAGCTTCCGACCTGCAACTTGTCTACCAGCGAGGCTGTATCCGCATCATTCCACCAGGGCCTGGCAAGCAGCCCCAGGGAGCAGCAAGGCATGTAGCCAAAACGAAACTCTCTGAGGCCAAAAATCACTCGTGGGATATTCTTGTGGAGTACATACCAGAAAAAACCAGGGGGAACAAAAACACTCACACGGCAGACCCAAGCCTATCTACGGCAGCTCCACCATCCTGCACAGGAAGGCAAAATCGGTGCAAGCAAAAACAAATGAAAGGCACACACCATCCATCCCATTGGTTAATAGGCAACAGTTTAAAGTTTTAAGTCCCAAAGCAGTGTGTTGATCCACCGGAATACCGGCGCCTCTGAAGAAG
This sequence comes from Breviolum minutum Mf 1.05b.01, assembly GCA_000507305.1. Classification (NCBI taxonomy): domain Eukaryota; class Dinophyceae; order Suessiales; family Symbiodiniaceae; genus Breviolum; species Breviolum minutum. Next base: position 3,771 of record DF242933.1, on the reverse strand, counting down.
GCTCAAAGAAGGTCCGACCCTCGGGCTCGGCCAGCCTTGTGAACGAGCTGGGGGTTGGTGGTTTTTTGCCGCTGCTGGGAAGGGATGATGTGCCTATCTGCCTAGAATGGCAACTGCAAACCATCAAACTCAAACAACTATCCATTGACATCCATTGACATCCATTGACTGATCTCATGGAAGTTGCAAAGAAAAAAAATAGACCTATCATCATCAGCAATTCACTGACATCCAAGGCCCCTTTCAACTTTTTCTTCACAAAAAATCACCGTGACACTGCTTTCTCAGTCAGCTATAAGATTTCAAGTTGATTGAATAAAAAACACCACCTCGGAAGTCTTGAGGGGCTCGAGATCCACCTCAGTCACTTTTTGTAAAGCCTGTCGAAACACCATCGGGAAGCACTTGTTTGAAAATCAACTGAAGTCTCTGAGCTTGCAACGTTGTGGGCACAAAGCAAAGTGGTGGCACCTCAGTCAACACTCAGACACCAGTGGCAAAATCCTGTCGATTACATGCCACTTGAAGTAGGCTGATTTGGGCAATCTATCAATGGATCTTCCCTGTTGGCTGATCTTTATGACCCAGTGCTAGCTCCTCAACCACATCGTATTCATCCTATGGTGCACCAAGCCCTCGCACTGCTAGGCAAGCCACAAAGGCCTCTCACTGGCAAGCTGGAACCAAAATTCAGCAACCAACAAGCAAACTTTTCCATTTTCTTCCGAAGATCTTCTGAGCATGTCTATGTTTTCAATCGGAAATCATGTGCCAAGCTGCTGCCAGTCTTCGGCGAGGTGCCATGAGCACCTGGGTCAGATTTTGGGCCTTCCCCCCCTCGGCTCATAGTAGGTCAATACTCAGGGCCCGTGTCAAGATTCAAACAGCCAAGACTTCATATTTCAAACATTTTCAAACGTCACAATCATATACCTTGCTGCTGTCTTGTTTCCGTTTTGGAATATCATGCCAAACAATAAACAGTCGAAACTCGTAAAATGCTCCATTGAACTCCCCTGCTGCGACTTGAAAAGGATGTGAGACAACACACTTCCACAACTACTTTGAACTGCAACTCCGCTTGAAATGAAACCTAAGTCTCTTGCAGGGGGCCGCAGCCAAGCACTAGGAAGATTGGACATCCCCCTTTTTGAGCTGAATGTCAACACAATGAAATTAACCGGCAGGTGGGAATTGAATACAAATATACCACCGAAATTTAGGATGTCCGTTCGGAACGGTGCCAGGCCGACAAAAACCGAAGGGGTTTTCAAATAATTTTGTTTCCTGCACATTTTTTGTGCATATACACACTGAATTCGCAGTTAAAATGTGTTTTGCCCTCATTGTGTAAATGTTGACAGAATGCAAGTAAGTCTGCAAAAACAGGGCAATTTAGAATGTTGAAAATCCCATTGAGTGGGGCGGTTGAGGGCTCAAAATCTTCACACGTCTGGGGAAAAAGAATGTTTTTGCATGTTTTTTGCGACGTTTTGGGACAGAAAAGGCAACAATGTAGAATGTGTGGTTCTGATCACCCACTTTTCTCAAGGCCAACAAAATCAATCTGAGCCTCAACCATGAAAAAAAAGTGTTTCAGCGATATTTTCTAAATTTATATCTTTGCTTTGCAAAAGACTGATTTTTTAATTGAAAAGACCTCAAATTGGCTGATTGAAGACAGTCCTGCGACTCACAATTTTTGTACAATATCGGGTGAAGGACAAACTGCAGATTGGTGGAACAGCGACACACAGGTAGCGGAACCGTGGAAGTGGTGGTAACCCTGGTTTTATACTTGTATCGTGGAATTTCAAATGCGTTTTGATAGAAACCTAAGTTACAATCAAAACAAGTTTTGTTCCAACCAGGTCTCGTTTAAACCTTGTGAATACGCGATTTATTTTTCCAAACTGTGGTTCTATGCAATGTTTTCTGTCAGCGGGACTGAACACCAAACACCCAACACCAAATCCACATACCAAACAACAAACAACAAACAACAACCACCAAACCACCAAACCACCAAACCACCAAACCACCAAACCACCAAACCAACAAACCAACAAACCAACAAACCAACAAACCAACAAACCAACAAACCAACAAACCACAAACCAACAAACCAACAAACCAACAAACCAACAAACCAACAAACCAACAAACCAACAAACCAACAAACCAACAAACCAACAAACCAACAAACCCACAAACCCACAAACCCACAAACAACAAACAACAAGTAAGAAGCAACAAGCAACAAGCAACAGGCAACAAGCAACAAGCAACAAACCAACAACCCAACAAGCCAACAACCCAACAACTTTTTTTTTAACCTGTGCTGCGCGCATCATGACGATAGTGGCGGTTGATAATTTCATATGAGTAGGAACCATTGGTAGGACCCAAGAGTCACAAATCTAGTTCGGCCAGAAAAGCTAAACAAAAACAAAACAAAACGAACACCTGTTGAAAAAGATCGCAACCGCCCCTCATTCCCAAGCACATGTTGGTCCCTTCCAGCCAAAGATGATGGTGCAATTTGATGGACCCTGAAGGCAAAGGCTGCTTGGCCATAACGCTCTATAAAAGTTCGTCACTGTGTGCATGCTAAATGACACTGTATCTCTTCCGCTTGACAGAATACAGGGGATATTAACAAGCGACTCTTACAAAGTGGTTCGTCGCCCTCCCCAATTAGAAATAACAACCGTGTGACTGTCGCTATCTGTGGTAAAATGTCTGCACTGCAATGTGGATGGTGTTGTTTCGTTTTCGCTTTTGACTTTGTTGCGTTGCCTGGAACTTGGACATCTTTTTCTACAGTGGTCTGGCTGGGCCTCGCTACTTGCTGGAGAAGAAGATCTGAGAGGAATCTGAGTGTCGGCTCAGCTGCATGCCTTCGTTCTCTGTTCCACGCGGTTTCACCAAGTCCTGGGTTGGTCAAGTTGCCTTTGCGCCCTCCAACCAACAGGCATGCGCTAGACCTTACTGTTTCACTGGACGACCAAGGCCAATAAGAACGAGTTTCTCCACCGGGTCTATGGTGCCCTCTCCTTGTTCTGCACCTCCTCGTTTGAGATTCCCGCCCTACGAGGCTCGCCCCGGTTGACTGCTTTTAAGCTCCTCTATCACCGGCAAAGCTCCCTGTCAGCTACCCGTTCTTCCTATCCTCGCCTGGCACCAATCTTGACCCCACCGACTTTTACCGCCTACGGCGTCGGTCTAATTTGTCAATTTGTTTGGTTGCAATTTTTGACCTGGATGTACTAATCATTTTGTTGGTTTCACTTCAGTTTGTCCAATTTTTTTGCGGATCATGATATCATGACTGTAGGGCGCTCAGCCCGGGACTTCTTTGCAAGAAGAATGACACCTTGGCAGCATGGAGAAAAAAAAATGTTGCGTTGCCTGGAACTATATATCCAATGTTTTTGCGACATTTTCACCCTGTTGTAGACCTTCGTTTGGAGGGAAGGGGCTTAAGGGGACCTCGGGACCTCAAGGCTCCAAGGTGGAGAAGGTGGTGGTCCTGCATCATCCCAGTTGCGTGGATGAAAGTGACAATTTATTGCACATCCAGTCCCAGAACGAGAACCCAACCAAAAATGCCGTGATTACAGTAGGTCACCACTTCTTCGAGACAATGTGCCCCACAGCCTTCTTAGCGCCCACTCTGATTGCTAAGACTTGTTTCATCTGCACTCAGCCAAAACATGCATTTTTTCTGGCCCAACTTGCGCGGCAAGGTCATTACCTGGTAGAGTTCCC